>VDFB02100663.1:0-24445 GCA_007258455.2 Sequoia sempervirens | reverse complement strand
TATCTGTTCTCTCAGCCCTATCATTCCTATCAGCCATGATTTCCGGCTGCCTGCTCAAACTGCGTTGCCTTTCAAGCAAGGCACGTCTGCGAGTGTAGTACCTGTATGTATCAATTTCCTCTGGTTGCATGTGATGGCCAAACCCTAGGATGGCAGAATCAAGCTCTGATACCACTGTAGAAACCCTAGGTTTCCCCCTGTTACTGCTCTGACTGATATTTTTAGGTTTTCTGACGTTTTCTGAAGTTTTGTGATTTTTTTGCAATTTTTGGATTTTTAACAATAAATGCAAAGGTACGGCTTTACCAGAAATTTATAATAAATTCTCAATAAAATACTAGATCTTCAATGTATATGGAAAATACAATAGAGATAGAAGACGTTTGCTCATATATTCATATAGACTCAATACAAAATGATCAACTGGCATGCATTAAGAATTAATGATTTTTAATTGTGAAAAGAACCTGTATTTTCTTGGTACGGCTGAAGGTACAGAAAGGTACGGCAGAATTAATTAATCCTCTTCTCCTGCTTTCAGATGAATGCATATGTCTCCAACATTGTAGGCGCCTTCAATGAAGTAGGTTTGATGCAAAATAGAGAGGCGTTTCTCTTGAAGGAAGAAAACACGTGCTTGAAGAGGTACGGCCCTGTCAGATCTGCATTTAATGCTGTACGGACTTCTCCCAAACAATATCAATGTCTCTGAATATGGTGCGCCCAGGTTATTGGATGATCTCTGAATGCAAAGCACTGATGAACTCTGACAATATTACTTCTTCTGAAGCTCTGTAGTTTTCTCTGAATAAGAAAACCTCTGTAGGCAATAAATCAAGTGATATTGCACACTCTCTGAATTGCTTTCCGCTGGAGATGGCTCGTTCTCCAAGGAATCGAACGTGAAACCCTAAGTCTCAGGCTCAGACCAAAAATTGATCAATATCAAACTCAATAATCTCATAATGGCTCACTTCCCAATGCAAAAACCTCAAATACACTCAAAAGTGCGATTTGCTACAAAATAGGGTTTTAATGAAATATTCATATTTTAATATTTTCAGTTCTCCATAGTTCTCCACTGAATATTTAAATATTATTTAAATGGCAAACTGGCCCCCTTTTCATGATGGCGCACCCCTCAAGGAATAAACACTTAAGTTATAATATTAAATTATAACTTTATATTATAAACGTTAATTAATTAATATTTAATCAAGACGACTAAATATTAATATCTCCCCCGTTTCTAACCCGATTACTGATCCGTCTGATGCTAACAGACTCTGAAGTGATTCCTGATGCCGCCACAGCCAACTGCTAAAAATAGCAGTGGTCCCACAGTGCCTGCCAAGAACTGCTAAAAATAGCAATTCTGCAAATATCCTCCGATCGAGCCAGAACGAAAGACAACTGATCAATCCCTGCTGACTGAAGCTGAGCCAAGCTCCGAAGTGACCCTCTATCCAGTCCATCGGCCTACGAGGGTCGTATGATAGGCCAATCCTGTCGTCTGAGAGATGTCACTGAGAAGGGGACATGACATCCTCCTCAAAGAAGGCGTCTAACTCAAGCATGAAATAGACGTTTGAATAATAATAAATTTCCTTCAATGAAGCGCCCACCGTTGAAGAACACCTTTTAAGAACAACTTGAAGTGATGTAGCTAGGCCAAGGGGGGAGTCAACATTAAAATATAACATTAACATAATATTATTTAAATAAAATGAACTTATCTCTCCAAAATGCATCCCAAGGCCAAAATTGATCAAACCAGCTGAGCTGACTAAAGATGAGAGCCATCCGTGCGGAAACCAATAGGACCACTGCCAGAAATAGAATTTACTAAAAATAGTAAATTCCAGAAAGTTTCCCGGATCAAATTGCATGCGATACCAATGCGAAGCTTTCTGAAAACCCATAAAGAATCCATGATCAAAATCCCAAACTCGGGATGTAGTAGTCATAACTTACTAAAATAGTAAGGCTGGAAGGTTGCTTTCGTGGGTTACCAAGTCATACCTCTGCGAAGCTCTAGAAAACCTAGAAGGGAATCGAGAATCCAATGACTAGCTCAAATGACAAAACCACTGAATCATCAGAGAACCCACCAGCGGTAGAAACCCTAATTACGCCCTTACTGGTGCTTGGGGATAGGCTACCAATCACTGAAAAGTGAAGTGCTAAAAATGGGGACATTACAACAGTCGCCAGATACGAGGAGCTGAACAGAGGGTCTGGTGAGAGCTGAGAACTGAAATTCAAAAGCAGACAGAAAAAAATGAAAAATAATCTAACTTTGGCGAGTTTGGGCGCCCCAGCTTGCCAGGGGCGCCCAAGCTTTTGAGGGCCTAAAATTCACTGTTTGGTGAAGTTCATCTCAGAAGACCCCTCCTAATATTTCATCAGCTATGCAGCGAGCATAACTGACAGTCAATCCGACGTCCGAGTCACTAGATTCGACAAGATCATCTGTAGAAGAGGAGGTAATGAAGAAATTGAAGATCGTGAAAATGGCTAACTCTGGACAAAATGGGCACCCCTGGAGAAGAAAGACTCCCATGAATTCAAAGGTCGAAATGAATTTTTTAGCCAGAGATGCCTCCAGACCAATCTTCTTAGAATCAGTCAGGCTCCGTGATGAATCATCTAGCTCGTTCATCAGATTAATTTGTAAGCCGGAAATCAGAGGCGAAGTAGGGGGTCAAAATGAAGAAAAGTTGAAAATATAAAGAAATTGGCTAACACTGCTTGAAGTGGGTGCCTCTAGCCAAGAAGGGCGCCCAACTTCTCATGCCTTAGTAAAATTTCCAAAATTTTCAAAATTTTCAAAGTTGCAAAGAGGATGAGGGTGTCCAACTGCATTGAACAGCTGATTTAGGGTTTTGAAAATAAAAGCAAAAGAAAGCAAACTTAAAACAAAACCCTAAGTCTATTTAACACCTCTTTTCCATGTAATTTTCATTATTTTTGCAGGTAGCATTCAAAGGAGAAAGTTGGAGCAGCAAGTTTGAAGAAAATTTTCAAGATTCAAGAGCTAGGTTTGTTGGTTTTTCATCAAAATTTTCAGATCAGCAACTTAAACCCTTGCTTTTTCATCCAGAAGATCAAGTTTTTCAAGGAGAAGGCCAAGGTTTTCCAATTTTCAGCCATTTGGGTCTTTTCACCTTATTCTTCTGAAGAAATTTTCAAGAACTTCATCAAGTTGCAGCAGCTGCTTTTTATTTGCATGTCAGTGAAATCCTCAGTGCATTCAGTTTTCAATCATCTGGGTCTTCTCAAATCAGTCTTCTGAAGAAAACCCATATCACAGCTGTTTCAAGAAAGTTTCAAATCCTAGGGTTGGCTGCTTTTTTGATTAGTCATCAACGTTTTGCAAATCTAATCAACTGGGTCCATTTCTAATCATATTCTGAACAAAACCCAGGGGCCAACTTTTTCGTGAAAAATTGAAGAAATTAGGGTTTGCTGTTTTTTAAGTATAAATTCAAAATTTTCAAAAACGGATGATCTGGGTTGTCTTGCAACGAAATTCTGAGCAAAACCCGTATCTCAGAAATTTTTTCAAAAATTTGTCAGTTGGAGTAAGAAAATCAGCATTCTAAAAATAGAAGTTGCTCAGAACTTGTCTGAACCTAGGCGAGTTTACAGTCGTTCTTCAAGCTTTCCGAAATGGAGTACACTCCCAATGTTTTCAAGACTGAATTAGCTCTGTATCATGATTTTATCAAAACAGTTGAGACAAACTTGCATCATATCAAGTTGGTGTTTGATTTACACGCTTTGGAGAGCGCAGGCAACACCTCAATCAGGAACCTGGGACACTCTGGACTCCTCGCAGCAGCGTCTATTCCTATATCAGTTTAGAGTCTTGAGTTCGTAATCACTTGCATTAAGCATTACAACTCGGCTACCAGGGAGATCCAATCAGCTGATGGCAGATTGATTTGCAGTCTGAAGCCTGATATGATCGAGAAGTGCTTTTCCATTCCCCCATGGCCTGAAAGCGTTACTATCTCAAAGGGTGATTGAAACTCTTCTTTTCATCAATGAGTTTATCACAGAGATTCCTTCTCAGTACAGTCTTGAAGATGGTTCCTACGTCGGGCTTGATGAAGTGCAGGATCAATTTCAAAGTGTTGTTCGTAGTTGCAATCCAGTTGGTGGAAGGATAGGTCATATTTCGATGATATCAGCAAAGTTCGAGAAAGCGGCCAATGAGGTCGAAGATTTCCTAAGATCTGTTGCAGATGCTGAAGATATTCTAGAAAAGCGGTGTTTTGCTACTGAAGGCATAGATGCACCGAACTGGGACACAATTTCTAATTTTCTAGCGGATGTGATTGAGCTTTAAAGCAGCTTTCTTCTAGAAGCTTTCTTCCCCGCTTTCTTTCCATTCTTGGAATAATTCTTATCCATTCTTTGAGAAGAGAAAGAAGATAAAATGTAATAGTTGGCGTTTCCCGCTTTTTCTGCTTTCTTAGGTGTTAGATGTTTTTTCTTCCTTCTAGATTTAGTAATAAAGCTTGCTTGTTGAGTGTTGTACCCAAAACCAAAATTTTTGCTTCACTAAGGCATTTTGCTTAATTGAGTCTTAATCCTGTTAAAGTGATGACAGAAGGTCGTTTTTGGGGTTTTTAAATATGGAGTTGGTGTCAGTGTCATGTCAGTCTGTTGCTGAAGGAATTTAAGAAAAGTGAAAATCTGAACGGAAATCACCAAAATTTTCTGTCTCTAGAGAAGGGAGCACATTCTCAAATGGGCGCCCTATCTTTTAGGGGCTCAGATCTTGTTTCTAGGGTTTGTCACTTCCAACAGACATTTGTCCGGCATCACATCAGGTTCGCAGTGAGCTATCAAGTTTGTCAAACGGACCTGTTTTGTGCGAGTTGCAGAAGATACAATGCAAAACGAGGTAAAAGCGAGAATTGGCTAACACTGGTAAAAAGCGCAGTTTTTGGAAATGGCGCCCATCTTTTTGAGGTGCCAAATGAAGGTTTTTGGCTAAATGCCACCCAGGATGTTTATCTCACTTTTGTTCGAGCTTCGCGACGCATCCGTCAGCGGGTGAATCTGAGTTGCTGAAGTGCCTGAACCTGAGGTCAAATGTAGGGTCAAATCTTAGTCAAAATATCAGAGGAAAAAGCAAAAGAGCACATTTTGGGAAAAGCCTAAGCTTTTCAAGCCTTTATGCTTTCTTTACGTGTGCCGAGATATTCAAATGTCAGTTTACGCTTCTGACTTCCGCTTTTCCTATTCATATTGGTGAGATGCCTCGTGACTTGTGTTTAGGTTTTATGTTATTCTGCGAGTTCGAGAAATGGCCAAGTCCGGGATGAAAAGAGCAACTTTGAAAAGGCTAGCTAGTTTTCACCCTAGGATGTTGTTTTTCTTGGAAATGTGCCTTTAAATTTATGCGGAATGAAGTCCACTCCGCAGTGAACCTGAGATCTAGTCCTGAAAGTTGATAGGTCAGAAGTTATGAAGGATTTATTTTTCCCTTCGTACGAAGTACAGAAGTCAAAATTTGACTAAGTCTGAGAAAAAGAGCAGCTTTTGAAAAAGGCGCTTGGATTTTTGAGTCTTTAGATGTCAGTTTTATGACGTGTAGTCTCAAGATATCTTTTGATCAGTTTTTACTAAGCTCTGCAATGCACCTGTCAGCCAGTCAATCGGAGAAGTCGGTCAACTGGTGTTAGAGGACGAACAGAGGTCCCGACAGAGGTTTTAGCTTAAATTTTCATGAAATTTGGCTAAGTCTGGAATTCGCTTGAGAGTTCAAAGTTGAATTTTCGAAGGTGAGTTGAATGGACGCCTTAACTGGAGTTCTGACTGCAGTTAGACTAAACGTTTTCTGGGTTGTCATCTTCAGTTCATATGTTGGCATGTGGAGTGATCTTTCAGTTTGCATGTCGAGTTAACTAGTTTGCATGTTCAGTTAACTATCTTGCATGTTGAGTTAACTTGATTGCATGTCCACTTAACTGAAGATTATCAGTGAATGTCAACTGGAGTTCACATGCATGGCGAATTTGGTTGCAATTGTGAAGTTTTACTGAAGATGGCGCTTCATTGAGTGTCAACTGAAGTTCTAAAAGGGCCGCCATATTATGATGAAGCATATTTTGTGAAGCTACGCACTTTTCAAGGAATGGCAACTTTAGTTTCAAAAGGGTCGCCATATTTAGGTTTTATTGATTAAAGCATGTGAAGTTGGCGCACTTCTTGAAGGTCAACTGAAGATTGAAAAGGGTCCCTATTTTTAGAATATTTATTACATGAATATGGCGAATTCTTATGACTAACTTCACTTATCAAAAGGGTCGCTATTTTTAGTAATGATTATTGCATGGAGATGGCGAATTTCTTATCTCAAACAACATTGTTAACTTTAGTTATCTAAAGGGTTGCCTTAGGTTAAATTTGTGAATCCAAAGCAAATGTGAAGGATGGCGAATTTGATAAGATTGTTAACTGAAGTCAAAATTGCATGATGAGTTGAACTGAAGATTTGAAAGGCAAACCCTAAAGCATGATGATTTATTTAGCATATCTGAGTTTCAGTTAACTGGAATGAGGTCCAATTAGAAGCCAAGCGCACTTTTCAAGCATTCCTTGCTTAGTGCGAATTTTCAAAGATGAAAATCTATATATTTCAGCAATGGCGTCCATTATTTCATCATCTTTTGCTCTGAAGCTCATATTCTTCTTGAGCGACCAGCAAGCTAAAGGTGATTCAGGTGTCCGAATTCAGTGTTCTTCGAAGCAACGAGTTCAGATTGTTCGGAGGAAGAAGATTCTAGACTTTATTTTCACTTTGCATGCAGGTTTTATCAAGTTCCAAAGAAGAGGTTGGCAGATTTTTCAGAAGCAGACAAGCAAAACTTTCTATCTTCTGTCTTATTTCTTCTATTTCTCACCTTAGGTACTTTCTTAGCATGTCAAAGAAATTCAACATATTGAATCGATTAGCAGGTTCATATTTCATGACAAGACCCGTGCCGATTTTTGAGAAAATCGCGCACTTAGATTACGGCTAAGTTGCCTTTAGAGAATCTCTTTGCATGTGGAAGTTTGGAAACACATTTTTAAAATCTAGCTATCCGGGTTTGTTGAATTGGTTGTGCACAAAACCCATGTTCGAAAAAACCCGAAAATTTCTTCCGTCAGAGGCTATTTTTAGCTTTGTCAGAGGTTTTCAGAAAGTTCTCCAAATATATTCGACTTTACAGTCAAAAGTCATCATTTTCAAAATGCAGTTCAATCTCATTGATTACAAGGTGAAATCAGCTCTTACATAATTCATCAAACGTCAGATGGACACTGATCGTGGTATCCGTTCAATCGGCAGTTTGGAAGATGTTAGCATAATTCGTTGAGAATCTTGGCGTTCGGGTTTCTGGCGGCGACATCTATTCCTGTTACTACTTTCGATCTTGAGTTCGTACTTGCTTGCATTAAGCATTATGACTCATCTTCACGTCAAATCAGATCAGCAGATGGCAAGGTTGTTTGCAGTCTCAATCCGAAGGACATAGAAAAATGTTTTGCTATTCCTCCTCGTTCAGATAACTTCACTGTGGTTCTTGAGGCTTGTGAGAAGATATGGAATGCTGATCAGCAACGTTCGCAGAGGAAAGTTGCTCAGAAATGGTTGACAGTTCAGAAGACTAATTTGCCTAAGAAGGTTGGTCGCGGTGAATTCAAAGAGGAAGTTGCTGTTTTGATAACTTTACTTAACCGAGTTACTGGTCAATCAGATGCTAGCACTTTTCGTCCATGGATGTTCTACCTGATTACCAGAGTTCTTGATGGTACAGAGCGTTTTGATTGGGCTATGCTGATTAGTGATTGCTTACATCAGCAAATTACTAACTTTCTCAAGTATCATGAGTTTCATATGATATCCTACTTGGTTTACTTGGTTGCTTTTCAAGGTAGCTACAGGTTTCTTAAAACCAATGGCACTCTCGGTGTTCAGCGTGTTCATGAGTATTATCCTCAGTTGGAGTTTTCTCAATCCGAGCAGGATTTCCGAGTAGTGAATGATCACTTTTCCATGAGAACAGTAAGAGATCTTGATGACGAGATGCACATTCGCATTTCTGCTGAGGCCAAATCAGCGATGGAGACTTGGGCGGATTGGTTTATCCAGTTCCCTACTTTCACATATATCCGAGTTTATGGGTGTGTTGGAGAGCCCCTGATGTTACCGAGATACCCTTCAGATAAGCTCATTTTTATGGAGTTCCTTAGACAGATGCAGCACGTCCATTTCTTTCTTCGTAGTCGTCATAAGACTGCGGCGAATTTTCCATTCACATTGGGAATTTTCACATGCGATGCAGCGACAGATGCCAGGTTTATGTCTATTGAGATAGAAAGGTTTAAACTCAAGACTTATACTAAGAGGCATTCCTATGATCCTCTCGGTCATTATGCAGATCGGTTAGAGCGAAGGATTGCACATGCGCCAGTAGTTGAAGACTTCTGGGCTAATTGTGAAGATGAATTCGAGGTTCGTCGTCGTCACTACTGTAGACTCACTATTGGTCAGCTCTCTGATTACCTGTCAGAAGATGTTGATGGTCTATCGGATGAGGATGGAGAAATTCTACTCAATTCATATGTCAAGGATCAAGTTGCTCGGCAGCCACTTCGCTCACCTGATTGGTATGCCAAGGAAAATATTTCTATTGAAGAGGTTTCCAGATCAGTTATCAAGACTAGCAAGTTGTTCTTGGAGAGCAAACGTACACGGAAGTCAGTTCCCGTAGCAGAGCCGCCAAAGGATTTCTCTTCGTTTCCTTCTACTTCTAGAGCAAGACCCAGAGTCAAGGCCATTATAATACCTCCTGAAGGGGTTAAACTCAGTGGAAACACAGGGAAAAGAGCTACTGGTAAGAGGAAGCAAAAGCAAGTTGAGAATGTTCCTGAGGTTCCAGTAGAGACAGTTATTCAGGCCGAGTCTCATGTTTCACCTCCTAGTTCACCTCATGTACAGCCTATTGACATAAGTTCTGAGCCTGAGACACCAATTCAAGCTGGATTGGAGACACCTGAACCACCACAGGTTGATACATCAGGGACAGTCTCTCTGCGAATTGAGAATATTGTTCAGTCTTGTTGGCTCGAAAAGTCTTTAGGGAGACAGAGGCGTGAACCTTCATACAACCTTGACTTATCTGAGTTCGGTGAACCTTATCAGAGAAGGTCAAACAAGAAGATCAAGAAACAGGTGCACATTGAGAAGACTTGAAAATCAGAAATTGTTATTGAAGTTGCCGTTCCTCCAGAGGGTAAAAGCTTAGATGAAGTCGAAGTTGGTGACTTTACATTCACTAAGGCTAATCTTGGCAGGACTACACGAGAGACAGATGTGTCTCTTCTTAAGATTGTTACCAATAATCTTGAAGAGCGTATCACCAAAGATGGTGAAGATAAGGCATTACTTAAAGCTGAAATTGGTCAACTTCGTCGATACATTTCTGATCTTGTTCATGGGAATTCGAGTAGAACACCTGGTCTTCCTCAGCATACACCTGCAGAACAACAAAAACTGGATTAGTTGGTCAGTCATGGCAGACTTTTAGACAACTGGATTGAAAGTTTAGTTGCTGCTGGTAAAACTCTTCTTGCAGATTTGTATCAGTTGAGGGGTGATGCACATAAACTCCGTCATGGTGTTTAGTCGTTTGAGATTGCAGTTGCAGAGAACTTGGAAAAGGATCGTGTTCTGGTATCTCAGTTATCAGTTGCATATGATGCCTTGGAGATTGTTGAGGACCAAGACAAAGTTTTTATTTGGAGAGAGCAGCACCTTCTCAGGACAGAAATATGTGAGAAGATCTCTACTAAATTGTTTTCACTCAAGGATGATGTGGTTGGAGTACTTGCACTTGTCAGCGGTTTCGTTGTTCAGATTCCGTGTCCTTATCTTCTGGAAGATGGCACGTATGTTGAGTTGGACAAAGTTCAAGCAGAGTTCGAGAAGCTGATTCGTGACAGCCTTGAAGGTGAACCTATGGCGCCTAAGTTAGAGAATATTTCAGTGATTGCAGCCAGTTTCAGATAGGCGACTGAAAAATGTAAAGATGGTATGCACACAATTACGGAAAGTGGCAGAGAACTAAAGAAACAGACTGTTGTTTTGAGCAGTGTCAAAGTGCCAGATGACAGAGAGATCGATGAGTTCTTGGTCGAAGTGTTAGACCGAGTTGACATGGAGTGATCTGCCAGTTGGAACCTGCAGTTAGTTTTGAGGGTTGAGTCATGAGCAGCAGTTAACTCGACTTTCAGTCTTGAGTTTACTTGCTGACTTAGCACATGCTTACCTCATCCTTGGAATTATCGTCACAGGAGTTACGGTTAGGGTTTCCAGTTAACTGAAGGTAGTGGCCAGTTAACTTTGCTTTAAATAAGGACGTGCATGCTTGCACATGGTCTATTTTAGGTTATTTGTACCAGTTAACTGATGGTAGCTTTCTAGTTAACTGTATAGTTTACTTCATTAGGGTTTGGCGCATAACTTGCATGCATTGCAAGAACTGTAGTGAACTCAGTGATTTTAGGGTTACCTACACCTTGATGTATATAAATAAGAGCTTTTGCTCATTTGTAATTAACTTTTGCTTGAGAGAGAAATATATGCTGCGCCTACCTTGCCCTCAATATTACTCTTTTGGTATTTGTTCATGCGTCTTTGCTATTACAGTTAATTGTTATGCCACATTGGGTTTCATGCGATTGTGATAGTGGATTCTTTCCATAGTGTAGATAAATCTGTTTTGTGCATCTTTATCATTACGATCAATTGTTATGCCACATAGGGTTTCATGCAATTGTGATGATAAATCTGTTTCGTGACCTTTTACCGTTATGATCAAGCGTTATGCCGCATAGGGTTTCGTAAGATTGTAATGATAAATCTGTTTTGTGAAGTCTTTACTGTTATGATCAAGTGTTATGCCACATAGGGTTTCATAAGGTTTCATGGTAAATTCTTAAATTTGTTTTGTGCCAATAAACTTGTTCAGATTGAGATAATAGTTGCGCCACCTTGCCTTCAAGTAGAGAATTTGAATGCGTTTATCGTTTGATAGTCATAACCTTGCTCCGTTTCCTCATGCTCTGTTTTCTTGAGGGAACTGGATAGAATTTAAGTTATTAAGTTTAGTTGTAGTTAGTGAATCTGCGAAACCAGAGAAAACTCAGCTGCAACGTATTAGTTTTTAAGAAAGCCTTGTACCTCTACAGCTGAAACAAAAAGACATGATTTAGCTTAGTTTATTTCCATTTGCAAGTACTTTTGTAAAGCACAACGAGGGAGCTTCCCCTCCTAATTTGAAGAGCACTCATTGCGTAGTGTACATAGGCTGTTTGTAGCAACTCTTACTCCAGAGGTGTTAGTTGTTACGCCAACATTGAGCAAGCCCTAGATTGTGAAAGCAAGGAGATTTTAGGGTTCCCTACTCCTTTGCTTGTCTATAAATAAGAGCCTTTGCTCATTAGTTTCTTGAACCATGCTAGTGATAACAAAACGCTGAGCCTATTGTGCCTCTATTTGTTATTCAAGTGTTGTTCAATTGTGTTGTGATAGCAAATTGTTGAGCCTCTTTAGCCAACAAGGAGTTAGTGTGATTGCTGTTTCTATTGTGTAAGAACAAGATTGCAAGCCTCTTTAGCTGCAATTTCTTGTTCCAGGCATGTTAGAAGTGAGTTTTATTCCAGAAGTTTGAGTAATAAAATCATGAGCCTCCTTTGCCTTGATATAACATCTCAGATTTCCATTATTTATGTTCTACTTTTATGATCTTGATTTCAACTTACATTGAAGTGTGTAGATGTTTGTTGAGAGATGGTTTGTTGAAGTATTTTGTCAGAAAATCTACCTTGTTCATTTCTAGTTTCTCTTGCTCTGCTTATTACTTGAGAAGTTAGAAACGTCTTTAGTTTAAGTTAGTCGTAGTTGAAGTTCTTAAAATCAGAAAATCTCAGCTGCGGCGTTTGTGTTTAATAAACCTTGTGCTCTAAGCTGATCAAAAAGATAGGCAACTTAGTTCTTAGTTTACTTTCTTTCAAACACCATCAGCAAGAGGGAGCTTCCCCTCCTAATTTGAAGAGCAGTTTATCTGTGCATAGCTGTCCGTTTCAAATACGCATTCTAGAGGTGCGAATTTAAACGCCAACAGTTTTCTGGCGCCCACCGTGGGGCATGAGGCATTAAACAAAAAAAGAAAGCTTAGGTTTTTTGTCACGGGTATGACTATCTGGCGTCCTACTGCTCCAGTTGAACAGCCTGATCTTACACCTCCAGTTATCCAGCCGAGTTTCTAGGTAATTGAAGGAGAGCAAGTAGACATCATCAGCAGCCTAAGGAGTTTCATCTTTGAGAAGAAGGAGACCCCTGCTTAGTGGAGAAACGTTGCTGTTATTCTAGAGAAAGAGGAAGAGAAAGCCGATATTGCAGCCGGAAGGCTTGTCTTGCCACCACTCGCGTGGGACTAGACAATCCTGGCGTACATAGTCTATACAAGGAGGAGAACAAGAACAAATCCGCTCTTCCAAGAAGAAGTTGATCCTTTCCTTCCGCAGACACATCCTACACAAGTTGGAGAGTCATCCAGCACAGTTCCTGAATCCAACACAATTCCCGAGTTCAACACCATACCTGTGTTTGAGGAAGAAGAATCCGAAGCAATGGGTGATAATAACAATGATGACCACAACAACCGCAATCGCAATCGGAGAAGAGGTCCCCCACTACCTTGGGGTGATCGTATCGAACCTTTGGCCTTAGGAGCAAATCGTGAATTGCCTAAGGGGTCAAGGAAACACTTTCCACGGTTCCAAGGTGATGGAAGTCAACATCCTGACAATCATCTTTCAGCCTTTTCAACGGTTTGCGCTGTTTTGCATGTAGCTCATGAAGATATTGCTGTACGTCTCTTTGTTGAGACTCTCGCGGGAGCTGCTGCCGAATGGTTCAATCACTTGGAGCCGGGTTGTATAACCAACTGGAATACCATGACTGAAAAGTTCCTTGCAAGGTTCAAGCCAGCTGAAGATAGCCACTAGTTATTTGCTTAGCTCTCAAATTCGAAGGAGGATGACAATGAACCAATGAGGGAGTTCGTGGCAAGGTTTAACCACTTGGTCACTCGTCTCTCATACACACTCACTCCATCGCCTGAGATCCTGTTAGCAGTTTTGTCAACGCACTTCCATCAGAGATAGCCTTTATCTTGAGATCGGCCAACGAGATAGAACTGGAAGACGCACAACAAGGTGCCATAGAAATTGAAGACAACATGATCACTTCAGGAAAGATCAAAGGAGATGCTATTAGGCCTTTGGTTCAAAGTTTTGCTGATCCGTTGCTTCAAAGGGTTGCTAATGTAGTAACTATTCTCAAGAGGCAATTGCCACTCCAGCCTACGCCTCTTACTCAAGTTGCACCACCACCTGCTTTGCTTGCACCACAGCTGTATCAAGCAACACCGCAGCCTTATCAGCCTCAATAGCCGTATCAGTTGAGGAGAAATAACTTCCAGCCGTATAACCATCAGCATGACAATCAGAGTTGGCAGTCATCAGATATCGAAGGCTGAACAAGGGGCAAAAACATGCGCAAAACATCAAAAGTCAAAAGCAAGGTGAAAAATACAGAAAATATTCTAACTTTGGGAGAGTTGGGCACCCCAGCTAGCCAGGGGCGCCCAAGCTTTTGACCCCTGAGATTCAACTTTTAGAAGAAATCACTCCCAAGAGACTCTCTTCAGAATCAGTCAGGCTATCTAGTGAATTTGACGGTCAGCCGATTAGATCAATCTAGCTCTTGGAATTGAGGGTTCATCAGAAGACCAAAGGGAAACAAGCAAAACTTGGAGAACTGAAAAATGGCTAACTCTGGGAAAGATAGGCGCCCTAGAAGGAGAAGGGCGCCCATGATTTTGAAGGTCAAAACGAAGTTTTTAGCCAAGGTTGCCTCCAGAATAATATCGTTAGGTTCAATCAAGCTTCACGATGAATCATTGAGCTCATTGATAGGATCAATCTGGAAGACTGGAAATCAAATTCAAACTAGGGTCTAGAAATAAGCAAAAATTGAAGTTCTTAGAGAAATGACAAAGTCTGGAAGAGATAGGTGCCTCTAGCCAAGAAGGGCGCCCAAATTGCCATGCCTTAGCTAAATTATCAAAATTTCAAAATTTCATGGAGAATAAAAATGTCCAAATTCAATTTCCAAGCTGAGGCTAGGGTTTGAAGGAGTGAAAGCAAAAAAGAAAGCAGATTTTCTCATCCTAAAACTTATTTAAGATGCCTTTGCCATTCATTTTTCATCATTCTTGCTGGTGGTGTCCAAGGGAGAGAAGAGGAGCAGCAAACAAAAGTTTTTCTTTTCAAGATTTGAGAGCCATTGCTTGCTGATTTTTCAAAAGTTCATCAATTTTCAGACCAGCAACATAAGAGCTTGCTTTTTCATGCTTTTTTCATCTAGAACATCAAATTTTGTAAGGAGGTCAAGTTTTTTAATTTTCAGTGATCTGGGTCATCTTAGCTCATCATTCTAAACAATTTTTGAAGGAATTCTTTCAAATTGCAGCAGCTGTTTTTTTCATGCATGTCAGAGGAATCATCAAAATTTTCAAAATTTGATCATCTGGGTCCTTCTAAAACATTTTTCTAAACAAAACCCAGATGCCATGTAATGTCCCCATTTTCGTAAGCATCAGCGTTTGTAAGGGTTAGCCTATCATTTTGACCCTCGTAGGCTGACAGTTGTGATTAGAGGGTCTTCCATTGCAGTTATCTAGTGTTTGGGGACATTACTCCACAGTTTGATTCAGGTTTGGGCCTTTGCAGATGCTTACAGAGTGTTATTCAGGCACTTACTATTTATAGTAAGTCAAGCCATCAGGGGTTACTACTTCTGGCAGGGCACCTGGCACAGTTGGCTATTTCAGTTTCGACTCAGTTTGGCAGTTTGTTGAGCAAATGGAGAATATTGAAGGATTTAATGATTATTATTATTATGACTTTATATTATAAAGTCAATTAAGGGAAATATTAATTAAATGGCTTATTATAAAGTATTTTATAACTTTATAATAAAGGAGCGATATTATTATTAAATGAGTATTTATTACTCATTTATAAAGGGATGCCATTTATTAATTAAAGAGCCTAAGTCAAAAGGGGCAAATTTAATATCATTTAATGTTTATTTAATTGCTTTTTTGAGAGGGTTAAACTTATTGAAGAGACTATTTATTTCACAAAGGGCAAATAGAACTGATTATTATTGATGATCATTTGAATTTGTCTTTTATTTTCTCTGAGAGCATTGGCGTTTGTGAAACAAGGGTTTCTGCAAACATTTGATTTTGGAGAACGTTCCCTCTTTAGAATCAGACATACTGAGACTGTGAGATACCAGTTGAAGCTTGTCAGTTGAGTGGCTTCATTCAGAAGTCATTACAGAGCATAATGTGAAGTTTATACACAGAGTTTGATTCAATTTTCATCAGGGAAGAGAATATTCTTCATTGGTAGTGGTTTATCCAGCAACTGGCACTCTTTCCAAGGCAGTACGGATTCATTAATTGCTGGTACAGGCCGTACTTTTTACAGCAGCAAGGCCGTACTTCTCATCACAGGCAAATTGCCTTGCCTTTTTGCATTCTGACTTCTCCAACTAGGGCGCCTAGGTCTCCAGTAGCATTTGCAATCCAAATTTGTTGGGGAAAGACTGTCTTTTGGATTGGCTGTACCATTTCATGCTTCCTACAGGCGGCTGCAATTAGGTTTTCAAATATTACATATTGCTTTGCCTTTTTGTCTGCATGTTTGAGATTCATCATTGTAATCATCTAGAAAGAATAATAAATCCATTTGCTACTGATTCAGAAGTCTATTTGCTTTAGTATTTACATTCCTGTATTTATTAAGATTTTTAGAAGCATTTATTTGCAAAATCGCACCATCTCTTTATTTGCAAAAAACCACAAAAAAAATAAAAAAACAACAAAACCCAAACAAAAATTGCATACGCCATCAGTAGTTGGGGTTGAGAGACACCTGGTCTCTTACATGCCAACTTTTTTGTGATAAATTTCAGATTCTAGGATTTGCTGCTTTTTCAAGCAGCCTTCAATATTTTCAACATTTGATCAATTGGGTTCACCAAAACGAACTTCTGAACAAAACCCAAGTGCCAGTTTTTTTCATGAAAATTTGAAGAAATTAGGGTTTGCTGCTTTTTCAGTCTACACTCGAAATTTTCAAAAATGGGCGATCTGGGTCTTCTTGTAATGAAATTCTGAACAAAACCCATATCTTAGATTTTTTTTACAAAATTTGTCCGCTTGAAGTAGAAAAAACCAGCAAGCTAAATTTAGAAAGTTGCTCAAAACTTGTCTAAATATAGGCGAGTTTACCATCACATCTTCAAGGTTACCTATGAGAGGATATATGAGGAGTTTGTTGCATACAGACAAAGGGTGATTGAGGCTCTTTTGTTCATAAGTGAGTTTGTTGTGGAGATTCCTTCTCGGTGTAGTCATGAAGATGGTTCCTATGTTGGACTTGACGAAGTGCAAGCCTAGTTTCAGAATGTTGTTCGTAGCTATGATGGTAGTAATTCGATTGGTGGAAGGATGAGTCACATTTCCATGATGTCAGCAAGGTTTGAGAAAGTGGCCAATGAGGTTGAATATTTTTTGAGATCGATTGCAGATGGTGAAGAAATCTTGGAAAAGCGAAACTTTACTATTGATAGTATTGATGCACCTGACAGAGATAGTTTCCAGCTTTTTTGGCGGATGTGATCAAGATTTAAAGCAGCCTTCATCTAGAAGCTTTCTTTCTATTCTCGTCCCAATTCTTATCTACTCTTTGGATAAGAGAAAGAAGATAAAATGTAATAGTTGGCGTTTCATATTTTTCCTGCTTTCTTAGGTGGATAGATGTTATCTTCTTTTAGTTTTAGAAATAAAGCTCTCTTGCTGAGCAAGCCTTAGTTGTAAAAGCAAGGAGATTTTAGGGTTCCCTACTCCTTTGCTTGTCTATAAATAAGAGCAGACTTGCTCATTTATTTTCAACCGTACTTGTGATAACAAATTGCTGAGCCTCTTTTGCTTGCAAGTTGTTGTTGTGTAGTTGCTGTTCACTTTGTGTAAGAACAAGTTTGCAAGTCTCTTTTAGTTGCAAGTTCTTGTTTAGTGCATGTATCTTGTGTAAGCTTTGTTCCTGAGATTTGAGAAATAAGTCTTGTGCCTATTTTGCCCTGATATAATGTCTCAAATTTTCGTTTATTGTGTTATGCTTATATGATCTCTATTTTCAGCTTGCATTGAAAGTAAGTAGATGTATGTTGGAGGAAGAGTTTATTTAAATACTTTGTCAGAGAATCAAACTTTGTCCATTTCTAATTCTCTTGCTTTGCGTTTACTTGAGAAATTAGAAATGTCATTAGCATAGGTTAGTCGTAGTTGAAATTCCAAAACAGAAAATCTCAGCTACGACCCTTGAGTTTTATAAACCTTGTGCTTTTAGCTGATCAAAAAGATAGGCAACTTAGTTTTAGTTTACTTTCTTGAACACCATCAGCAAAGATGGAACCTCCCCTCCTAATTCGAAGAGCAGTTTTACTGTGCATAGCTATCTGTTTCTAATTCGCATTCCAGAGGTGCAAATTAAAACGCCAACACACTTGTTCTGGCATTTCTTCAAATTAAATGCAAGCATCAGTAAAATAGCAGACCGCTTTGAGGAGTGACCTCCAATAACCAAAAAATAATAGATGAATTTAGTATTTTGAAGTTATGATGATTTGGCAGAGACTTGTCTTCCTTATCTATAAGATTAACTATTTAAGAATAGACCCCTTCATTCAAATTAAGAGGGCTTAAGGTAGTAACTAAAACTAATGTTAAGGTTAAGCATGTTACAAGTGCTTCAGCTTATTATATTTAGAAAGTTACATTATTATATTTAGAAATATAGAATATTATGGACCTAACATTGTAACACAAATTTATAATGAAAAATTGATTTGTGAGCTTTCAGAAGGAACTTAGAGTCACAAACTGCATGTTTTTGGGTTCCTAAGTGATTGTTGCAAGTACAGTTGCAAGCAAGTTGGGATGTGAGCTTTTAAGGTCATTTGTGCTGATATAGTTGGTGCAAGTTTAGTTATAAAGCCCAAGATGCTTAGACCGATTGTAAGTGCCATAAGAATAGATTTAAGTGAGGTTGTGCTCACATTTGCTAGACATTTCACCCTCAAGTTGGTCTCTCCAAGGCATATCAATCTTATATGCTTTGTGGTGATTATTCTCTCTATTTTCTTGCAATTCATTGTTGCATTCATGCTTCTTGACTTCAGTCTTGCTTCTCTTTAAGTTAAAATTCATTATTTAAGAACTAATGTATGGGATAACCATCATAGTTTGTGTCACTATGCAGCTTGACATGGCCATTCTAATTCCTTGAGAGGTACTTGGATATAGAGATTTTAGATAGTGAATTTGTATTTTCATGACATCTAGTAATGACTAAATGAGTAGAAGAGAAGAAGAATATTTTGCAAGAAATGATCTCTAAGCCATGGACATGGAGTTTGAAATGGAATTAAAAAATATTACGTCAGTAGGCATAGCACAAGATAAGTAAAAGACTGCCATGTGGATATTTGTGTATGAATATTATGTAGATATTATAAGCAAATGTCATGGTCAACACTAAGTGATGAGGCTATTAGGCATGCCATTGAATTAGGTTGTCGAATTGAACACAAATGATAAAGTGAGCCATTGTTTCCAGTTGATTGAGTACCTCAATGTTATAGCTAAACATCCATCAAAATATTTTTCAAATTGAAATTGAAATTGCAATAGAACTAGCACATTAATAGTGTAGTAAAGTATTATCATATCTTTTCTCTCATCTTTCTCTCATCTTTTTAAAACAGAAGTTTACTAGTGAGTTAGTTTACTTTGTCCTATTGTGGTATTGCAAGACTTGGGAAACCAACCCCTATATCCTGTTCTAAATTTTGGCATCCAATACCATTTCTTGGTGTGTGTTTGTACTTATGCATAAAACATTGGACGATTTAAATGATTCTATGGAACATAGGAAAAGATAGTTCACATGAAGAAATTTTGACTGTAAACTGACTGATGTAAAAATTGAATACATTTTTTTGAGCAATTTATAAGTGGCAGGAATCATGGCAATTGTTTGTTCCGATTATCTTGAGTGTTCTGAGTAGCATGGTTTTCTTCTTGAACAGGGTTTCTCCACAGGCTTGCCAGAGAGACTTCAACTGTCATTATTGAGAACATTGCCTGGTCTTGAAAACTGTGTGATGTTGCGGCCTGCATATGCTGTAGAATATGACTATTTGCCTGCACATCAATGCCATAGAACTCTTATGACAAAAAAGATAGATGGCCTCTTTTTTTCAGGCCAGATAAATGGGACAACTGGCTATGAAGAAGCTGCAGCTCAGGTAACCAGGTCCTATACAATGCTAACCTGCAGCATATACTTTTTGCATCTTTTGTATACACTTTATGAATCAAGAGGAAAATAGGAAATTGCTCTGCACTGTCATTATTTGTTGTACTTGTAATGGTGTTTAGAAAAACTAGAGCACTTCCAACCATGTCAAAGGGAAATACACATTAAGCCATATCATGCATACTTTGTTTGTATTCTTCACGATAGAAAACACAATTAGTTAAATAGCTCAGAGCATGTTATTGAAGCACAGATGCAAAGATTGTGGTTTTTTTCACCTGTTTCTATGCCTGATTGTTACCAACATTTATGTTGCAATTTTGTCTGCAATACCTGGGTTATTTGCAGGGCTTGATAGCAGGTATCAATGCTGCAAGGCTTTCTTCTGGGAAAACCCTTGTTATACTTGAGAGGGAAAGTAGCTATATTGGAACATTGATTGACGATCTTGTGACAAAGGACCTTCGGGAACCTTATCGTATGTTAACAAGGTAATGAATCATTACATTTCATATTTATTAGCAAATTATCTTTTTCATATATTAAATTATCCCACTGATGTATAGGATGTGGAATAAACCATGCCACATAGCAAGAAAATAATGTGTTTAAATTATCTCTATTCATTTTATGAAGAAAAAGAGAAACTGAAAGTAAATACGATGGGAGAATTTCTGAACACTATATAAACATAGTTGTTAACTTGTTATAAATCAAAACTAAACTATAGACTTGGCTGAGTCTACTTGTCAGGACTCACCAAGTTCAGTGAGTTTGGCAAACTAGGCAACTCTAACGAAACTTGTTGGATACTTGGGTCATGACTCCCATTGCCTCGTTTTGATTTGCTCACCTTGGGACTCGCTCAGTTTGGGCAAGTCCTGGTGAGTCTTGGAACACTGGTATGAACATGACATCATTTGATTTGTGGTTATTATGAAAAGTATTTCTTACCTTATTAAGTTCATATTGGACAAGTTTGATGAAACTCGCTGAATACTCGGGTCATGAGTCTTGTTGCTTTGTTTCAACTTGCTTGCCTCTTATCTTGTATGAACTAAAAAGAGAAAAGAAAAAATTAGAAAAATTCTTTTCTATTTCAGTAAATGATCCTATTTTTTGATTGGTAAGTCACCACTTGAAAGAATGCAAACAATCAGATAATTTCCACTTATATATAATGGAATTGATAATGTACATATGGTAATGTTAAAAAGTGTATGAACTGATCCTATGCTCAACTTTCTTTAGATCGAATATCTTTTTTTCCATTTCATCACAGAAATGGGGTGATAGATAACTACAGTCAAGTACCCTTTGTGCCCTACATTACCCTCCACAAAAATCATTACGAGAACCCTAGCTGGAACTGAGGTGGCTATTGGAGCTTGATCAGTAGAAGGCACTTGCAGCTGAGATTCTTCTCCGCCTTCTAAATTCAACTGATTTGGCTAACATATCTCCTGCTTCTTTGGTTCTTGTTCTGTCACATGCTGCTGCTGTTGAGAATTAACATTCCCAACCAATTTCTTGCTTGATATAACGACATTCAAATGAGAGGGATCAAACAAGTACTAGTCCGAAATCAAGCTACCTTTTAAACCCAAATGGACATGTTTGGAAATATTGGTCACATAAGATGCAAGTTGAGGCTTATACTTAGTTTGCTTCAAGATACTAGAAATATTTTATGGTTCCAACTGTCTCATGGTGAGGTATGGTTTTCTCTTGGTAGTGGATGATGAGGCTCAAATAACAAGAGAGGGATGATGAGCATCTATATTATTAAGTATCTTTTGTTGAATAGTTATTTGTGCATTTTTAATGAATATGAAGATTTCATGTCCAATTCCTTTTTTGGAAGATTGTATAACTACAAAGGCTTTGTGGAGATATGTAATGTCCCCATTTTAGCCCTATGCTCTTCACTTGGATTTAGCCCATTGTAAGCTGCTAAATAGTTAATTAGCAAATATGAATAAATAAATAATGTTAGTTCTCGAGATTAGTTAGCACTCGGGACTAGTTAGCACTCGAGATTAGTTAGCACTCGGGATTAGTTAGTACAGGTCAGTTGCCGACGGTTGGTGCTCTCAACCGACACCGGTTAACTATTTATGTTGCTGTTTGGTTCGTAGTGGGGGGTGTGTTGATATGATAATGTAATACTGCAAGTACATGAATAAAGACTGCAATGCTTCATATACATTTGTTCTGTTCTGTGAATGCTTTTACATACTCAATGACATAGTGTTTCTAGTTTACTTCTATAGTGTATTGAAATACCATTACTAGAGTAAACATTTGGCGCTGTTGCCTGAGCGGACTAGGGCATCACTCGTCATGGCAGGGTAATGGGTCAACCAACGAAAGAACCTGTAAATGCTAATGAGGAACGAGAAGACCTATTGACGAAAGATCTTGTCAATTTGTGGAAGATATCCTTACGAGATCACATACATAGGGAATCCCAAATACGGGAGATCCCCGAGGAAGTTATCTGGGATAGATTGGAAGTGAACGACGAGGTGAATCACCTCTTGAATCGTATGCCCAGATTGCTGGCCCATCATTTCATTATTTTGCAAGACCTCCGTGAAGAAGAGGATCGGGAACGCCAAAGGCAACAAATACTGCAGCGCTGCGAAGAACGAACTAAACGAGAAGAAGAAGAACGAGACACTAGCCGGATACGTACATCCGGTAGTCAGCAATGATCGCTTGAACATATTTTAAATGCCCGTACGGCCGAACAGAGACAAGAATCGAGTACCTGACTGGCACAGAACTCCGAAAGAGCAAGTTCGGCGATCACTCAGGGTGCAAGAACAAGAAAACCGATGAAGAAAATTAAAGCAAGTCGGTAAGGAATTGGATGAGGATTTACTTGAAATAAATTAGAGCATTAAAAGAACACATGAAAACCTGACAAGAATAGACACATCCATTGGACGAGCGCACCAAAGTCTGACAGAAGGAAGGGACGGAGATCCCTTCGGCACTCCGTACGTAGGAAGCTATGATTTCCATGAGAACGAAGATGACTTGAGCAATAGTATCTGACGATTTCGAGAGCTGTCCCTCTCCGACGACGACGAACGGCTGTCGAGTGGAAGATTAGAGCTCAATACCCCAAGGCAGAGAGAGCACCAGAGGGAACCCCAGGAGACTCACGGTGTTGAGGACGCTGACAGAGGACGTGGGAGTGTCTCGTACGTGGCCAAGAGTGCAAGTGACGCATAGGGACGTAGCGAGGCAACCACCAGTCTAATCGGGTTCAACACATAAGGAGGACAGCAGGGAAAGATGGCTCATCTGGACTGGCAAAAGATGCCGAAGTTCATGGGGAATTGGTCTGAAGATCCCGTACGGCATTGCAAGACATGTGAGACTATCTGGATAGCCAGCGGACAGGATGATCCTGACCATTGGCTGAGAGCATTTCCGGCGACACTTAGAGACAGTGCCATTGATTAGTACTCTGAATTAGACCAAGCACAGAGAGCTACATGGAGGGTACTGAAGCAAGCTTTCCAGGAGGAGTTCAAACTCCTACGGGATGATAGCGAGATCATCATGGAGATATACAATACTAAACAAGGAAAGCACGAGGGCGTGCGGACCTACAACCGGAGGTTGAAAGACTTGATCGGAACGCTTGAAGCACAGCCGGCAGATGGCTTGAAGAAACGATGGTTCATTGAAGGGCTGATTCCCTTGCTTCGGCGAAAAATGAAAGTGGTACTGCCATCCTCGTACACTGAAGCATATAACCGAGCAATGGATATTGAAAGCGAGAACAGGACATCGTCGAAGGGGAAGGAGGATGACGAAGAGAGTGCCGAGGAAAGTGAAGATGAATCAACCACTGTACAAGCCCTTCGTCGGGACATGATGCGGATGATGAAAGAGCTGAAAGCTGACAAGGAAGGTTCCAAGCAGGCAAATGAATTATGGTGTACCGAATGCAAGACAGAAGGTCATACAAAGGCGAACTGCCCGAAAAAGTTATTCTGTGACATCTGCCAAGTGATGGATACAACTTAAAAGCAAGAAGTTCGCAAGTATTCTTCACCCAAGGAGAACAGTCAACCCCTCCGACCACACCGCCAAAACCACAGAACAACAATGCATCCCTTGGAGGCTACCGTAACAATCGAAGGAATAATACGCCCAGAAGCAAATTTCAGTACGATAGCAAAGGACGACCCATGATCCAGTGCCGGAGTTGTAATGAATGGGGTCACTTTGCGAGGGATTGTCAGAGCGGCCAAGGCATCGAGGGAAGTTATGCAAATGGTGTGGACCGGGTGATCATGAAGACACCGACTGTCCAAAGCAGAAAGGTAGCATCAATATGCTCGAGATAGCAGACGAAGAAGTCTTGGCCATCACGAGGGCGCAATCGAAGAAGGCGAATTATCCAGACCCTCGTACGGAGAAAGAAAGACTCTGGGAAGCCAAGACAAAAGTAGAAGAGACAATGGTGAATGAACGTAGAAATTCTAAAGCTACCAGTACGTTGCTGCAGTCGGAGTCGGAGAAGAACATAGTACGGCAGGTGCTTCACACAACCATACCAATCAAGGTAACTGACCTTTTGCAAATGATGCCTCATCTGAGAGTAGTGCTTACAAATGTTATTGAAAATAATCTTCAGAAGGATCTGCTAGAACGAATGCTAGAACCAGTAGCCGAGACTACGGGATCCAATGCTACTCGCAGTAAGTATCGGGAGGAAACCAGCCGTCGTCGAAATGAAAATTTTAGGAATGAAGTTATCTAACACTATCGTTGACGGAGATTCGGGAGTAAACGTACTGCCAGAGGAAACATGGAAATGTTTGGGTAAGCCAACTCTCTGGCCCCCAACATTCCACCTCGTAGGAGTAGATCAGCATGGCATCAAACCCCTTGG
>VDFB02100662.1:0-31730 GCA_007258455.2 Sequoia sempervirens | reverse complement strand
GGCATGCGTCGTTGTGATGGTGTCTTCATACTGAATCGTAATTTGAATACCTCTAGTTACTCCTTTGAAGATTGCACTGGTTCTGTGGAAGCTGTCCAAGGTGAGGCGAAGTAGAGCTCAGTTGAAGCTTGTGAAAGTTGATCTCCACGTCCCACGCCTAGGATAGATCATTGCATTTTCTAATCCCTCCAGCCATTTAAATTCCACACTTTCTGGTTAGTCTAGGAAACTTGAACTTCACTGATAAATCTTCCGAATCTTTGAAAACCCCTTTCTCTGGAGTGAACAATTGTGTAAGTCCCCTTGAAATGCTAGCAAATCACATCAAGCCAATTGAGACTATGTCCACTGCATGAAGGAACCTTGGAGTTGAATGCATGATCTTTCTCACAATCTTAGCATGCAGGATATTTTGATAAGAGGATAGAGTGACTGTTGGTAACTTTATTCTGTGTTGGTGCAGTCATAAAACACCCGTCAACAAGTGGGAATCTTGTTAGGACAGCAGCGCGCCGTGCTAGTGTCCTTAACAAAAATCCCCCCACCGACACAATAGACAGTCGCCAAGTGGGTGGAAAGCAGATGGATGAGGTGGAAAAGCATCGTTAGGTTTAATTTTTCTAAGGTAAGGGGTGTAAATGGGGAATTTGCAAGGGGTGCAAATTCACTCCATTACAATATATATTATAAATAAAAATAAATATATTCAATTTATAATATTTATTAAAAGGAATACGACTAGCTTAGATATCTTATATACATCTATCTAAAATACGCCGAGAGATATTAGTCTGAGGCGCCTATTTTAAATTGTTATTGAGAATAGATAGGCGCCTCGAGACTAATATCTCTCGGCGTATTTTAGATAGATGTATATAAGATATCTAAGCTAGTAGCATCCGCAACGCGCAATGTAAAATAATAATTTATCACATATTTTGTTTTAAATAAATAATTATAATACTTTACAAATTATGATTCATATCATATTTATTCAAATGCACAAAGAGATGTGTACAATAGGAATTCATAATGAATGAGACAATTCATCTTTTATACCAAAAATCTAATATCAATATTAATAGAAGAGTTCACTTGAAAAATATATACATCACATAAAAATGTTATGTTTCCAAAGATTTTAGTCTTTCTTCCTCTACTTTTCTTTTGGCGAGTTGCTTTCCTGTCTTCATTTTTTCATAACGATCATATGTAAATGGTGGTGAGATTCTAATTCCATCCAAAGACTTAACACGTGATATAGCAACAAATGTTAATCCTGCCCTTTCTCTTGGTCCTATATCAATTGTTTCCTTGGAAAGAGTTAATCCTTGTGATTTGTGGATCGTTAGTGCCCAAGCCAAACATAGGGGCAATTGATGTGTGCGGCCCCTTTGAATTGGTGAAATTGGAATTAAATTTGGAGATGCATCTTCAAAAGGAATTCCAGAGTAATTGTCAAATTCAACCATAACATATGTAGGTGGATCTGGTGGGCCACATCCAGGTTTGTATATGATATTTCTGATGTATCCTAAAGCTCCATTGACAAGACTTGCTTCTATCCATAAATTAGATGTTAACATGACCCTTGCATCCTTTGAAATTAATAATTCAACATCCAATTCATCATTCTGACCTTCTGCTGGATTAGTGCTACCTTGTTTGGTTGCAATGCTACGGGCTATTGGTCTTCTTAATGAATGTAACTTTTTTCTGTTATGGCTATGTACATTATGATTTGTTGCAAATAGATGAATATTATTATCAAACTCTTCCTTAATTTTTGGATGTAGTGAAGCGTCTGTTCTTGTCATGAGTAATTTCCAATCATCTATGGTTGGATGTGCATCTCTAATATTTGTGAGTAATTGGAAAAACCTTTTTTGGTCTTCACTTTCACCTTCTTGTCTGAACACCTTATCCAAAGTAACAACTATCTTAAAATCTTCCCATAATAGTTTTGCACGTACATTACTATCATAAGGTGGTTTGTCACTTACAGGAGGTAGTTGTCCCAAATCCCCCACCAAAATGATTGACCTTCCACCAAAACTCATGTTTGATTTTTCAGGATAAGCCTGGCGTAGTCTTGAATCAATATTTTGTAATAAATTTTGTCCAATAAAACTCATTTCATCAATTAATATGTATTTTATATGTTGAATTTCTTCTTGAAGACTTGTGAGCCTTGTTCCTTGTATTTCAACAAAATTTGCAATAGGTATTCTTAAAGTTGAATGAATTGTTGATGCACCAATGTTAAAGGCTTCAACTCCAGTTGGTGCTAGTAATAATAAGGGAGAATGTTCTGGCTGTGATGCATCATAAAGAGCTTGATGAATTGCATTAATCAAATATGATTTACCTGTTCCAACTGTTCCTTGAATTATCATGTATAGTGGCACGACATCATCCTATTGATTATAATGTGACATAATAATATCAAGTGCTTTTGTTTGCTTAGCACCTAATGTTCCATATGATATAGTTGACAACATATCATCAGGTATCAGTAAGCCATTTTCTTTCATAGTGTTGATAAAATTTATTGCATTATTTGTGTAATCTTCTCCTTGATATTCAAGACTCCATGGAGTTTGTCTATCAATATCTCTTCTTCCTAACATATCTATTTCTGTTGCATCCATAATCTGTCCACGGTGTAATCTTGATATGATCTCCCACTCATGTTCAATTATATTCTGATCATTTCCTAAATTATCCTCATCTTCAAAATCATTGTGATTTTAGTTTCATTTGAAATAATTATTCGTTCTAAATGCCATGGATCATAATTGAGTGAGTCCCAATTTGACGTAATTGTATTATCATCAATTCCAATATCCCTTTGTATATTATGAAATGGCTTGTACAACGATAACTTTGACCAACAAAAATCAACCCACTTTTCTGATTGACGTGTAGGTATGGTGGTAAATCTTGGAAACACTCTTATAATAGCTTCCATAGTCTTTGGTTCCCATTTGTTATCTCTTTTTCTTTTGGGATTATATGTCCAAGATCTAGATGCATCTATAAGTGTGATACTTTCCATTGCATATGGCTGTCCATTTATCCTTGAATGAATTGTTTTAGATGTCCAACATCATCATCATTTTCTTCATTTTTTAGCACTGGCTTGAACACCTCTCTTGAAACATTTAATGTAACAAATACATTCTACCAATGGCAACTCCAATAACATATGACATGTTTCTTGTGCTTCAATGTCTCTCTCAATGAGGGTTTCTGTTAGAAGTCTTCTGTACGCCTTTGATGCCGCTTCATCTGGGTTTTCAATATTTGCAAGTCGCATTAAGATTTGATGATAAGTTTCTGAACTCTTTTCTGCTTTTGCTGCATACTTTGCAATATAATTTATTACAACATGTCTTGAAAGAACTGGTTGCCAATCTACATTTGCTCTCCATAATTGAAGTATATTACGATTATGTGTGTTTACTCGATCATCATTTCTTGCAGGTTCATATACTTTATCTCCTGTGGTTGGATCTTCAAATAATTTTGATCCATCTAGATGTAATGGCCATGGTGCATTGTACCTACAAACAAAGAGTAAATTGTTAGCTTATATAAACATTTTAGTTATTTATTGGTACAAAATATATGAAAGTATAAATATCTTACCTACAAACCATTCTTCCTCTTTTTTTCGAAGGCAAGCACCCTCTTTACACATTGTATGGCGTTGAACAAAATTGAGCAACTCTTCATAGTCACATGCCAAGTCTATTTGGCTTAGTTGTGTATTTCGAAGGCATGGATGTTGTGAAATTTTGTAGGACCTATCATTCATGATATAACATATTTTATTAATTGAAATACAAAATTTTAAGTATCATATATTGTAAAAAGAATATATAATTGATAATTAATATCATACCTGTATGTTTCGTTGATGTGGGTCTCCCTGTGGATTCCATGCATGAACAATAGAATCAAAATATTTTTGAACATTTTTTTATTTCATCAGCATTTCTCCAATTAAGGTTGTCTATGTTAGGTGCTCCATCTAACCATATGAATCCATGCACATGTGGTGATCCTCTATGCTGCCATTCATATCTTGACCAATAATCTTTTACCTTCATTCCCTTTTGTAGTATTTCCTTGCGAAATATTGTATATCATAGGTGCATGTAATGTGCCACAATATGTGGGTAGTCAATAATATTTTGTCGTCGCCATTTCTGTGCTTCTTGTGGGTTAGTTGAATGTGTCCCTGGCATTAATGCATGTAAATCTGGCCAATACATATCTGCTGCACTCAAAGTAAAGAAAACTGTTGGTGTTCCAATTTGATGTAATAGATCAGTTAATTCAGCTCGACATTTTTCCCAATAAGACCTTGTACCCCTTAGCGTTGTACCAAAACGCATCAAACGGTCGGCTAGATGCGAATGAGGGACATCTTCCATATGTTCTCTTAACTCATTGATTGTAATTGGCATATCTTGCAAGCTCTTTTTGACAAACACTGCTGATGAGTTTTGTGCATGATGTCGCATAATCATATTCATCATATAATATCTAAATCATGGGTGTCTTCCAAAACGATGATCTCTATATCTGAATAAATGCTTAACAAACTCATGTAGATGAACTCTCCTCATTTGTGGTTCTATCCAATCACATCGTCCATCTGGAAATAGTGTTGGAAAAGCCATATCAAGTAATCCTTCAGTAACATACTCATTCACTGGAGATGGTCCAATTCCTGGCCAATCAATTAGTGATCCAGGATCTACATTAGGGTTATTTACCCATGCATGAATTAGTTCCATCTCTCTTCGAGCATTTGGTGGTTTAGAGGCCATTGATGTAGTGTGATTATTGATGTTTCCTTCATCTATCTCGAATATTGGACTTGCAAATACATACTCATCTGCATTTGAATCAAACTCCATTTAAATAGAATTCAGTTGGTCAAAATGTTTTGATCTGAATTGCATGTAAGTTCACTAAGTGCATTTTTATCAATTTGAACATCTTTATAGAACCTATCGTGTTTTATTTTATATTTAAGTGCTCTATATACCCTCTCTCTATTAATTGTAAAATTATAAGTTGTTCCACGTTGATCCTTTTTTCAAACAATAATGACTGGTAAATCTTTTATTCGATGTGGTAAAATTTTAGCTATTTCTCACACTTCTTGTGGAAAACTTATGGTATGTCCTTTATATTTGTATTGCCCTCCAGTTGCATGTGTTACTTGAAGTATTGGGTTGACGCGTGCTATCAACATTTCCTCTATTTGCGTTAAATTTGCAAGTTCTAATGGTTGTGGACCAAGATCCATATTGTTTAATGCTGAAAATCGATGTTCATTCCTCTCTTGTCGACATCAATTGCAAATAGGGCCCTCAGGTACCCGTACAACCTTCATTGCAGGATAACTCTCTTCACAAATATAACACATACTTGGTGTAGAAATTTTATCTAGTCCATGTCGAAATATCATTTGTAGACTTTTCAAATCAATCTCAGTAGTTGTATTATTATTAACTACTTCTTGATCTCTTCTATTATCAACATTCATTACATTTTGAACTCTATCATTTTGTGTTTGTAGCACACGATCTATTGTAACAGAATTCACCCCTTCAGAACTAGCCTCAACATTCCCACGAGATTGACGATGTCTTTCAACTGATTCACAATTGCGCACTTGTATTTGTTGTCTTTCTATCTCATTCAATTGATCAAAATGCATAGCTCTTTGAATTTGTGAACGATGTGTTATCATTCTATTTGCATGTTGTCTCATTTCTGCTTCAATCTCTTCTGTTGTCATATCTGCCCTACGTTTAACGCTTCTTTCTCTATCATTTTGGTTTCAACGAATCCTTTCTTCTTGTCTTTGTACATCAGTCATTTGTTCACGTCGTTGTCTCATATAGTTCCGAGCATATTCTCTACTTTGTTCTCTTTGTTGCTCTTCAGTTGTAAAACTCCTTACTTCCTCTCTTTGTGCATTAGCCATTTGTTCACGTCGTTGTCTCATATAATTTCGAGCATATTCTCTTCGATGCTCTCTTCGTTGCTCTTCATTTTGAAAACTTGTCCTTGGATGACGAGGCATCCTACAAATTTTAATAAAAATTATTAAATCTATAAAATTGTTAAGAATTTGTAAAGACACTTAATGATGTACACGGTCAGTCTAAAACTAATTTAATCACAGTTATCCTAAGAGAGAATGACAAAAAGTCTTTGTGAGTCTTTTTATTAAACAATTCAAAATATAAATTAATTGAAAAATATATTAACTTTTGAATCCAAATGAGAGTTGAACTCACAACCTTTCGATTATAAACAAAACACATTAATCCATTGCACTACATGTTTATTTTGATTTTTTTTATGATTACATTTTTGTTAATTAATAACTTTTTCAATAAAATTAGTAATAAATTAGTTAATTAAAAAATGTATTAATTTTTAAACCCACAACGAGAGTTGAACCCATAACCCTTCAATTACAAATCAAACCTATTAATCCATTGCACTATTTGCTTGTTTTTGTATGTGATATGAATTGTACGTGTTATATATGAATTATATTATATATTAAACTATTGTGTTATATCATAGTGAACATTATAACATAATAAATATTTTATTAAAAATTTATTTACTTATAATAAAACAAATATTATAATGTAAGCATTAAAAACATTTTAATGAAATTAACTTTTTACCCTAAAAGAATAAAACTAAAACAAATTAATAATACATTTAAATTTTATATTAAATTACTTTCTTATTTGTAATTGAAAAAGCATTATAATAGAATTACCTTTTTACCCTAAAAAGAATAAAGCTAAAAAAAATTATTTAAGATATTTTATTGAAAAATTATTTACTTATAATAAAACAAATATTATAATGTATGCATTAAAAACATTTTAATGAAATTAACTTTTACCCTAAAAGAATAAAACTAAAAAAATTAATAATACATTTAAATTTTATATTAAATTACTTTCTTATTTGTAATTGAAAAAGCATTATAATAGAATTACTTTTTTACCCTAAAAAGAATAAAACTAAAAACAAATTTAAGATATTTTATTGAAAAATTATTTACTTATAATAAAACAAATATTATAATGTAAGCATTAAAAACATTTTAATGAAATTAACTTTTTACCCTAAAAAAATAAAACTAAAAAAAAGTAATAATACATTTAAATTTTATATTAAATTACTTTCTTATTTGTAATTGAAAAAACATTATAAGAGAGTTACCTTTTTACCCAAAAAAGCATTATAATAGAATTACCTTTTTACCCTAAAAAAATAAATCTAAAAAAGTATTATAATGCATAAAAATATTTTCACAATTGCAGAGACTGAAAACACTATATCATACGCCCCTGCTACCGGTAATAAATTATTTTCTATTCACACTATTCGCACCTGGTAATAATTTGTTTTTAATCAACACATTCATTTACATTGTTTTTTACTTATTACTTACTATTTATATTAGTTCGGAAAGTTATGACCGAAAAGATATAATATTTAATAAAACGCTTTAGTTGTCGGCTTTTAATTTTTATAAGTAAACATATTTTTTTTAACACGGTCATGCTCCACCCGTGCTTTCACTGTAGGTTACGCCTCTTGGCGTAATTATATTTAATACCTTAATTAAAGAGCACCGGTGAAATGCAGTGATCACATAGGGGCGATGATTCATGTTGAAGGAAATTCATAAAGGTAGCGAATATATCCCAAAATGAGATTTACCTAAGCGCCCAGGTTAGAGACTAATATGGCATCGATTAAGAATCTTACATGGCAGTGATTAGTATGCTATTAAAGGGAAGCTTTAAGGAAACGTTTGGGATCTAGAAGAAACATATTTTGAGATAGCGAATACTCAATAAAAAGTGATGACCTTTCAAGAGGTCAAAGGAGGTATCCCTTAATAAGAAATATAAAGGGTATAATATGGTATAAAGGAAAGGGGGAATGATAGAGAATGGAATACATAAGGAAGTCTAATATCTTTGAAGTGGCAGCAGCAGACATAATCAGGAAATTAAGGGAATCTTTTCTGAGTATGAGGAGAGATATAATAAGCAGATTTAAGAGAAAATATGCAGATCTAAGGAAGTATATGCAGCAACGAAATGAAATGAAGTTAAGATATATACTAGCAGATATTGATCATTATATGAAAGCATTTAGAAATAAGAACAACAGCAATAGGAATTGGGTATTAAAGAGCACATAGGAAGATCTGAGTGAGCTATCTGCCACTCAATGACGGGACCAATAACCATTACAGTTGTTGCTGGTGTAAATAACCATTGTATGTGTTGACAACTATTGTGGTATGCTCCATTGTGATTATTATATGTAATGGTATATTTTAATTGTCATAGTTGTATTCATTACACTCAACAAACAACCATGGGAGGAGCAAGGAGGGGGATACTAGTAGGTTGAGTAGATTCTAGATGTCTTCCCAGATACGCCACTCCTTGATGGATGTCTATGTGCACCACTTGGAGCCAAGGGGGTGATATTTGCCCTTGGGCTTAGGAGGGGGTGTCTACGGGCCGCCTATGGTAAGCCTTTCTCCCCAACCTCCACATGGTTTGGTGGTTGAGATGAAATTGAGGAAGTTTCAGTCATAAGAGGAGTGGATAAGGTAGTAAGGGTAGGGAATGCAAATACAAGTTGTCCACCAAGTAGACCACCCATGTGGTATGTCTAAGTGCGCCTCTTGAGGGCCAAGAGGGATGGTATATCCGCTCTTAGTCTTGGTGTGGATAGCTTTGGGCGGACCTATCATGCTTCTCATCCACGTCCCCTTATGATCCAACTCCCAATGCGAATTATAAACATTTATGTGGTTTACGTTACTTAGATATTTGCATGATTTGAATAGATAAACATTTATTATATATGTCTAATTATATGAATTATATTCTAATATTATCTAACATGATTGCAGGACCTAAACCAAGATTTATCTGGCTTAAAGCATTTAATTAATAAGTTGTAACCCTAATTGCATTAGCTTGTGTTTTTAGGGCAAGAATTAGGGTTTTCTCAAAAGGGGACATTACAAGTGGTATCAGAGCATCTTTCCTGCCATCCTGTGTATGCTTCATGCTTCCTATGTATGTGTATTCAAGTGTATACCTTGTGACATATGTGTATTCAAGTGTATACTTTGTGGCTTATGTGTATTCAAGTGTATACTTTGTGGCTTACGTGTATTCAAGTGTATACCTTGTGGCTTGTGTATTCGAGTGTATACCTTGTGGCTTATGTGTATTCGAGTGTATACCTTGCGAGTTGTGTGTATTCAAGTGCGTACTGTAATGTCCCCCTTTTGAGCGAGCATCAGAGTTAGAGGTTTAGCCTATCATCGGGTCTTCATAGGCTAATAATGGTGTTTAAAGGGCCCTGTTTTGGAGATATCTGGTATCACAGTTGGTAGTTTGCAACATTTGGCATGTCCAGATCCTTGGCTTATTCAGAGGTGATGTTATTCAAGATGGCTTCATTTGTATACACTTACTATTTAAGTCAGTTGGATGATAGAGGCCAACCTTACTATTTATAGTAAGCCTCCCTGGTGAGCAGTGAGTTCAGTGGGCTACCTCTTTTCATAGACGGAATTGATTTATGAGGTTTATTATTGGAGTTATGAAGTTTTAATTATTATTAAAGTAATGCTTTAATAATAATTAATTATTATTAAGTGCACATCATTAAATGTTTTTTATTGACTTTATTATGAAAGGGATATTTAATGATTATAAAGTCAAATTATTAAAAATGCATTTAAGTCTTATTGGGCACCCACTTTAAGAGGTATATTATAAAGTCAACAAAAGCAAATAAATTATATCATTTTAAATGATTAAAAGGCCTCTTGGAAATCGTGCCATTTGGGAGAAGATATAAAAAGGGCACTCAAAAGCATTTTCATTATCATTCATTATTATTCAACACTTATGAAAAATTGATGCTTTTGCTGAGAAGAGGAGAAACAAGGGTTTCTTGTTGCAGATTGATCTTGGAGAACGATTTTCTCTTAGATTCGAGCATTCTACATGTGTGAAATAACACCCAAGGTTTGCTTATCAGGCGGGTTTACATCAGAAGTCACAGTGTGCATATTGAGGAGATTATTTCAAGGGTTTGAATGAAAAATCAGAATAATGCAAATATATTGATCATTATTTTAAGATCAAAACACCATTTCAGAGGGTTTCAAGGCATCATTTCAGAGGGTTTCATGATTTGTAACCCCTAATTTTTTTTGGGTATTGTTGTTTTAGATAATAGGGGATATTTTATGAAATGGCTTGTCAATATTTTGTGAAAATACTAAGTATCTAAGCGGATACCATTGAAATATCCCACTCCTGATAGGATATTTTATTTACTTTCTGAGTATCTACGCTGATACTCAGTATTTTCACAAAATATTGACAACCCAATTCATAAAATATCGCCTTTTATCTAAAACAACAATATCCAAAAAATTTGGGTGTTACAAATCATGAACTCATAGGTAAGATATGCCTTGAAACCCTCTGAAATGGTGTTAGAATGAAGTATAAAGTTTGCAGCAGTATAATAGCAGCAACAATGATAATAAACTCCAACAACGATCACTATCAGCAATCCTCACACCTATTGCAAAGTTGCATACAATTAAATTGCCAAAACCCTTGCCTGACAACCACTTGTTTATTGAAGTTCTCCTGTAGTTCTCTTTGTTCTTAAAATAATGATCAATATATTTGCATTATTCAAACCCTTGAATATGAAACTTCCTGACTTCGATGAAGCACAAACATGACTCCTAAATGAAAGCCACCTGTTGATTGCAACCTTTGGGTGATATTCACATCTGTGGGATGCACAAATCTGAGAGAATGAACGTTATCCAAGATTGGATTGCAGCAGCAAGAAACCCTTGTTTCTCCTTTGAACAAAGCTCTTGAAATTTCACAAGTTTCAATAATAGTCAATGGATGAAAGAATCCTTGAACATGCTTTTTATAAAGTTTTATATCTCCTCTTGAATTTGCATGACTCCCAAGGCAATTTAATCAATTTAAAATAATAAAATGTATTCGCTTTTGTTGCCTTATATTATATCATTCATTTGGGTGCTCATGTTAATGACTTAATGATTTGACTTTAATATTATTAAATAGGCCTTTATAATAAAGTCATTATAATAACCACTTTAATAATTAATTATTATTAAAGTATTCACTTTAATAATAATTAAAATACCATAACTCCTTTAATAATCAACATTAATTAATTCCGTCAGTGCCAGAAGGTAACCCACTAAATCCTCTGCTCACTAGGGTGCCTTACTATAAATAGTAAGACTGGACCCCAACATCTAAGTGACTTACTAAAAATAGTAAGTATACATAAATCAAGTCCAAAACACCTCCAAAAGGAAAACCCTGAATACCACCAAGTCCCTGAGAAGAAAACACCATAAATTGTCATTTGAAGAACTTGATAACTCCCACACAGGGCCCTCTAATTAACAACATTAGCCTACGAGGACCAAATGATAGGCTAATCTGTCAAACTCTGACACTGGCTAAAAAGGGGACATTACAGTCTGCCCTCCCCGAAATTGCTTGACCTCAAGCAATCTCAATTGAACGCCCTGTCCTGTCGTCTGAATGCCAGGATCCCAAATCAATCTATAGAATGCCCAACCACGCTCAATACCACTGTAGACAATTAACCCGTTGTAGAGCAATCTACCATATATAGAAATCCCTGGATCCCATAACTAGAATGGAAGTCCGCCATACACATTACCTGCTGACTTCCACTGCGCTACACTGATATAATCTTCACCATGCTGAAAGTGGTGAAGCAACTCATCGGGATCCAATCGCATTGATGTGCCAAACTTGTCACCACCTGGATCCCAACATTGACAATCATCCCCATTTAAATTGTGCACAAGAATCTCCATGGGATGCAACACAAATCTTTGAAGTAGAGCAGCGACATACTCTACCATAGAGCCATCAACATGAGAGCATTGTTCCACATTAATTGTGTCATGAATGCTCGCACACCAACCAAAATCTGCCTCACCCATATCTCCATCCACATGTGTAGTCATAACATTAGTGGCTGATCCACTAAGTGTGTGATCAACTATTCCACCCAACATTAGGACTTGAGCCTTTAATGGGCTCTCAACTAGAGGTAACTCATGAGACTCGAGATGCAAGTTATGTATACCAATAGAATTTTCTGAATCATACCTCTTCTCTTGTTTACACACAACTACAAATTCTTCTTGCTTGCTTACCTCAAGATGCTCCTCCTTTGCATGCTCAACTCCTACACATTCTTCCCTTGGAAGAATTAGAGATCTAAGGTGTGACTCACTCTGCTTCTTTGCTTGATCTATCTGGTTGCCACGTTCTTTGACCTCTTGCAAGCGCTGTTTTTCTTGGGCAGCCAACATCTTTTCCTTCTTAGCTCTTTGTAACCACCCATCACACAAAACTTGTGTCTTGTTCACATCCTCCAAAATCTGATATACAAAATCAGAATGTTTGTGGCATGAATACACAACACATAATTCATCTTTTAACACCCAAATCTTGAGTATCAACATTAAAAGACTCCACAAAACCATCATCCTCACGTGAAATGGCTGTTATCTCATCATGATGCAAGGAAATATGACTGCTATTGCAAAAATCAGAATTGTTGTCATACCTTTGTGTCATGCTTTCAACATCTCCAAGCAGCCGATCCATGTTTGCATTCTCTTCCTCTTTGTGATCAATCTAAAAACTGAAAGGTGTAAAATGTGATTCCTCTTGATCCAAACTCCCATATGGCGGAAGTGAGCTTGTGAACATGGTCTCATCTTTTTTAGGACTCCCACATGATGACATATTTTTTTTCCCCCATGATCACTTGTAGGATGCAAATGACAAACAAGTGACTCCTCTTTCCTTTCTTGTTTTTGTACCTTTGGCTCTTCTTTTGTGATCGATTTTTCTACTTCAAGTTTCTTCACCTTTTTATCCGTGCATTGGTGGTTAGGCTCCCGAAATCCCTCATATTGAAAACTCATCTTGTTGCCTGGTGCAACATCTTTCCCATGACTGAATTTTGCACCTTTAAATGAAGTTTTTTCCTTAAACATCCTCCTAATATACTTTACCACACCAATCTTTCTAGGACTCAAGGTGACAACACAATTCAAATATCTATTAAAAAAGTACTGTATTTTAAAATCATCTAGCATGCTCTAGTAGTCCTCCAAGAGTTGATCGGCTTCCCGTTCATAACCTTCCCTGTATTGTTCTTTGTCCTCTATACTGGTAAAATTATGTGCATTAGTGTTTGCTTTCCTTCCCTTTGCAAATAGAGTCTAATTTTGATGTTGTATAAAGTCCTAAAAGACCTCCATCAATTTTGCCATGAGTTCTTGCGTAGACTTCATTTTTACCAACCGCCAATCAACTACAATTGAGATCAGGTACCCAACAGGCTGGACGGATTTTAAGCTCTAATTTTTTTTGATTCACCCAACAAGATGGCAGGATAACTGCTCTAATACCACTGTAATATCCCACCCCTGATAGGATATTTACTTTTTGGATTTTCCTTGTTTGTTTTTATTTGTTTTATGGTTTTCTGTTATATTTGCAATGTTTGATACAACAATATCATGCAACAAAATAGAAGATATTGCAATAAGAATTTTCAACTCAAAAACTGAACATTACGTAGGGAATATATATCTGAAAATTCCAGATTTTTATATCAGCTTAGATACTCAGTATTTTCACAAAATATTGACAACCCAGTTCATAAAATATTCCCTATTACATAAAAGGGGGGTAAAAATTTATTAAAACAAGAGAAAGTACAAAGCAAGGCTATTACATAGCCCTATCAAGCTCCACGAAGTGGTCCAAATGTTGAGACAAATCTGGGGGTAATTGACCCTGATCGACCAAGTTCCAATCATGAATATGCTCAGAAGCCCATTTAGCCAAAAAATCAACAACACTATTCCACTCTCTAGATACCCAAAAAATTTGGGGGTTACAAATCATGAACTCATAGGTAAGATATGCCTTGAAACCCTCTGAAATGGTGCCAAAATGAAGCATAAAGTTTGCAGTAGTATAACAGCAGCAACAATGATAATAAACTCCAGCAACAATCACTATCACCAATCCCCACGCCTTGTGCAAAACTGCATACAATTAAATTGCCAAAACCCTTGCTTGGCAACCACCTGTTTATTGAAGTTCTCCTATAGTTCTCTTTGCTCTTAAAATAATGATCAATATATTTGCATTATTCTGATATTTCATTCAAACCCTTGAATATGAAACTTCCTGACTTCGATGAAGCACAAACATGACTCCTGAATGAAAGCCACCTGTTGATCACAACCTTTGGGTGATATTTCACATCTGCGGGACACACAAATCTGAGAGAATGAATGTTTTCCAAGTCTGGATTGCAGCAGCAAGAAATCCTTGTTTCTCCTTTGAACAAAGCTCTTGAAATTTCACAAAGTTTCAATAATAGTCAATAGATGAAAGAATCCTTGAACGTGCTTTTTACAAAGTTTTATATTTCCTCTTGAATTTGCATGACTCCCAAGGCAATTTAATAAATTTAATATAGTAAAATGTATTTTCTTTTGTTGCCTTATATTATATCATTCATTTGGGTGCTCATATTATTGACTTAATGATTTGACTTTAATATTATTAAATAGGCCTTTATAATAAAGTCAAATAAAGTCATTATAATAACCACTTTAATAATTAATTATTATTAAAGTATTCACTTTAATAATAATTAAAATACCATAACTCCTTTAATAATCAACATTAATCAATTCGGTCTGCGCTAGGAGGTAACCCATTGAACTCACTGCTCACCAGGGGGCCTTGCTATAAATAGTAAGGTTGGCCTCTATCATTCAATTGAATTACTATAAATAGTAAGTGTATACAAATGATGCCAAAAACCCCTAAATAACATCGCCTCTGAATAAGCCAAGGATTTGGAGATGCCAAACGCTGCAAACTGTGAACTGAGATATCGGATATCTCCAAAATAAGGCCCTCTAAACACCATTATTAGCCTACGAAGACCTAATGATAGGCTAAACCTCCAACTCTGATGCTCGCTCAAAAAGGGGACATTACACATACTTTGTGGCTTATGTGTATTCAAGCGTATCCTTTGTGACTTACGTGTATTCAAGTCTATGCTTTGCAAACTACATGCTTTGTGACTTGCGTGCACTCATGTGTATACATGTATTCATGCAACTTACGTATTTAAGTGTATACTTTACATGTATTCATATGTATGCTTTGTGACTTCATGTACTTGTGTGTATACTTCATGTATTATTCGCATATATGCTTCATGCTTCTTGTGTATACTCTATGTATTACATGTATTCGTGCTTCATATTTATACTTTATGTATCACATGTATCTATGTGTTACTTCACGTATCTTCAACAAGATGTGTTCTTATAATTACTTTATGCTTAAAAACCATGAAAATGTCAAAAATGTTGTCTTTCAAGTTGCTTGAGCTGGTTGGTTGTTTGCTTGAGCTACTTGGTTGCGTGCTTGAGCTACTTAGTTTCATGCTTGAGCTACTTGGTTGCGTGCTTGAGTTGGTTGCCTACTTGCTTGAGCTGGTTTCTTGCGTACTTGAGCTGCTTGCCTACTTGCTTGAGCTGGTTGCTTGCGTGCTTGAGCTACTTGCGTACTTGCTTGAGCTGGTTGCTTGCGTGCTTGAGCTACTTGCTTGCCTACTTGAGCTAGTTGCCTGTATGGTTGAGCTAGTTGCCTGTATGGTTGAGGTGTTTGCGTGTCTACTTCACCTACTTGTTTGCTTGCTTCAACTGTTGGCTTGTCTCCTTGTCAGCATATGTGCCAAATCAGCATGGTGTCAGCAATTGAAAAGTCAAATGCCAAATCAGCTAAGCCATGTCAGCTTTGAATGGTTCGATTTATTTTTGCGAATAAGACCTCAGACTTAGTGAACACCTATTTCATTTAATTTTACCTTGTTGTACTTATTTTCATTCTTACACTACAATTTTATTATGTAATTAAATGGCAATGCATGTAACCTACAAACTGGTGTATTCACTTCTATATTTAACATTTTGAGGAGATCATTCATCACCATTCAACCTTGAGGTAAATTCGTATGATTCAATAGATCAAATGCACTTCCCAGATACTTAGTACCTAACACAGAAGAAAGATGATAGCCTCCAATTGAATTAAAAGATGAAATATGGAATTGGATAATAAGGTAAAACTATAAATTTAAAGCTAAACTCTTTTACATCCCTTTAGTTTTTCAATCACACAAATTTATATTTAAGTATGGGAGCGACAAATACTTGACCAAAACACTATAAGCTCCTCATTAAAAACAAACTTGCCTCAAACCTTGTTTTAATGTTTACACTTTACACAAAATGAAACATACTTTATCTAAACATCTTAGTCCTTTACACAAATGCAAGAATAATTTGGCACGAGGGAGGGATCTCAATATTCACAACATTTCCATCATGCCTTTAGATTTCAACGAAAGGAAATAAAAAGTTTGTATCATTGCCTAGGGTCCTTGAGGTAATGAAATGAGAGAAAACTTGTCTTAAGTAACAAATCTTGCCAATTTCCAAAAAAACATGGTTTTGTCATTGAGAGATATTGAGAAATAACAATACATAAGACAATAAATTGTCCTCAGACCTTAGAGGATGGAATTAACCTTATCGGTCGTAAATCGAGGCAAAGAATACTAATAGCTACTCCCCAAGGACATAGGGTCAAACATAACCAAAACAGCCATCACTTGGTTTAGAATTTCTGAATTCCTATAACTAAAGCTAATACTGTTGATTGCTCGAGGACAAGCAATCTTGGGTGGGGTGGACTGTCATGCCCCCGAAATTGCAACACTAAACTATTAAAATAACCAAGCATTGAAATAAAAATAAAATGAATCACAATATAAATATAAACATTATCAATTTAAATATTATCATAATTATAATTATACTTATATAATAATACAAATATTATATATATATATATATATATATTAATATATACTAAATATAAAAATAAATATATTCAATTTATAATATTTACTAAAAAGGAATACAATTATATTTAATACCTTAATTAAAGAGCACCGGTGAAATGCAGCAATCACATAGGGGTGATGATTCATGTTGAAGGAAACTCATAAAGGCAGCGAATATATCCCAAAATGAGATTTACCTAAGCGCCCAGGTTAGAGACTAATATGGCATCAATTAAGAATCTTACATGGCAGCAATTAGTATGCTGTTAAAGGGCAGGTTTAAGGCAACGTTTGGGATCTAGAAGAAACATATTTTAAGACAGCGAATACTCCTTAATAAAAGGTGATGACCTTTCAAGAGGTCAAAGGAGGTATCTCTTCGTAAGAAATATAAAGGGTATAATATGGTATAAAGGAAAGGGGGAATGATAGAGAATGGAATACATAAGGAAGTCTAATATCTTTGAAGTGGCAGCAGTAGACATAATCAGGAAATTAAGGGAATCTTTTCTGAGTATGAGGAAAGATATAATAAGCAGATTTAAGGGAAAAATTATGCAGATCTAAGGAAGTATATGCAGTAAGGAAATGAAATGAAGTTAAGACATATACTAGCAGATATTGATCATTATATGAAAGCATTCAGAAATTAGAACAGCAGCAACAGGAACTGGGTATTAAACAGCACGTAGGCAGATCTGAGTGAGCTATCTGCCACTCAATGACGGGACCAATAACCATTACAGTTGTTGCTGGTGTAAATAACCAGTGTATGTGTTGACAACTATTGTGGTATGCTCTATCGTGATTATTATATGTAATAATATATTTTAATTGTCATAGTTGTATTCATTACACTCAACAAACAACCATTGGAGGAGCAAGGAGGGGGATACCAGTAGGTTGAGCAGATACTAGACGTCTTCCTAGGTACTCCACTCCTTGATGGATGTCTGTGTGTGCCACTTGGAGCCAAGGGGTTGATATCTGCTCTTGGGCTTAGGAGGGGGTGTCTATGGGCCGCCTATGGTAAGCCTTTCTCCCCAACCCCCACATGGACTGGTGGTTGAGATGAAATTGAGGAAGTTTCAGTCATAAGAGGAATGAATAAGGTAGCAAGGGTAGGGAATACAAATACAAGTTGTCCACCATGTAGACCACCCCATGTGGTATGTCTAAGTGCGCCTCTTGAGGGCCAAGAGGGATGGTATATCTGCTCTTGGTCTTGGTGTGGATAGCTTCGGGCGGACCTATCATGCTTCTCATCCACGTCCCCTTATGATCCAACTCCCAATGCGAATTATAAACATTATGTGGTTTACGTTACTTAGATATTTGCATGATTTGAGGAGATAAACATTTATTATATATGTCTAATTATATGAATTATATTCCAATATTATCTAACATGATTGTAGGATTTAAACCAATATTTATCTGGCTTAAAGCATTTAATTGATAAGTTGTAACCCTAACTTCTAGGGCAAGAATTAGGGTTTTGTCAAAAGGGGACATTACATAAGAGTTTCCTCAAATTTACTTGCCAAGTTTTTTTCTTGATTTTTTCGCATAATTTGTTGAGTACTCGATGAGGACAATGAGTTGACTTGCCATGCCAACAACATTCAAAAACGCAGAAAAAGATGTGGATTAATTTATTAAACACTCCAAAAATGTTTTATTTGGCTTTCTAAGCATTGTTTTTTGCCTTTTAAAAAATTATGAAAATGGTGTGGTCTATGAAGGTTTGTGTGGTTTTAAATATCTTCAGTTGTTCTTGTTGGCGAGGGTTTTTCCCCTAAGCCCACCCTCCTTGGACCCCACAAGGGGTGCTGCCCCTCAACCCCATTGGGGGCGTTGCCTCTAGAACCCTATGAGGGGCATTGCCTCTTGGTCACGCCAAGGTCATTGCCCTCAGATCCCTATGAGGGGTGCTTCCCATGAACCCTATTGGGGTCATTGCCCCTAAACCCTCGCAAGGGTCGTTGCCCCTTTACCTTGTTGGGGGTGTTCCCCCCAAACCCCACCAAACTCATTTAATACATTTTTCTTAAATTTCCCTTTTTTTTTCAAAAATTTAAGTGTTTTTTAAGTTGCCAAGTTTTTGTTGAGTCAATTTTTTTTGGCTTGCTGAGTAGTTTTCGAGTCCAAGTCTGCAAACTATGCTTTTAACAATGGGGAAACAATGAAACTTTTAATGAAAACTATAACCAGTTTAGCATAGGAGAAGAAAAAAATAAGAAAGAATAAAGATAGATAATTTTAAATAGCTGTTGTGGGTCAAATTTACTTTCTTGTTCAATATTGATGAATGAGAAATATTATTATGTAGGTGCTTTAGGAAAAATCTTTCTGTTATATAGTAATCAATTTGATTTCAAATCTTATGGTCCTCTTTCAACATTGGTGAAATTATATTGAATAGTTTCTGTTATTAAAAACCTAGACTTGCACCAATAAAAACAATGCTTTTGAAACCTAGCAATCTACAGCATTAGATTCTTGCAAAGAAACATGAGATCTAGGTAAGAATAGCAGCCAAATAGGTATATCCCAAGATCTATAAGAATGGGTTCACAAGGAGTCTCTTAACCATGTGAAACATTTTAGGTGCAGTTTAGTAAAATTCAAATAGGTTTTTTCAGTCTAGGTCCTTTGAACACTCGGTTGTGAGCAAAAAGCTGCAAGTATCCATGTATTCATTGAGTTATCCAATACAATCGAGTTTTATAGAGATCTCAGTAGTATCAAATCTTCTACAGGTTTCCTGGAACAGGGAAATAGGAAATCAGGCAATGGGTTTTTAGAATGGTTATGATGGGCTACAGTATACAATGAAGAGGAGAATCAGAGAGCATCCTCAGCATCAATGTTGGAAACCACTTTAGTTAGTGTATAGAATTTTCTGGAATACCATGACGCCACATTAGCTAGAAGATGCCCAAAATAGGGAAAACAAGTGGGAATGAACTGCAACTCATACATAACTGCCGAAAACATTGCAAAAATAAATCTGTAAATACTCAGGCTCTTCATTTTATCATGCCTTTTTTTGTTGAACATTCATGTTTAATGTTGGTGCTGTAAACAAGAAATTCATCTCATTCAAGTATTGTGATTTAAATACGAGTATGATACTTACTTTCTCGTATATCCTGAGATTCATGAATGCATTTATACTAATCTCTCCCTGATGCAACTGGTGGTTTCTTTCCTACAGAAGTGATTTCAATTATGGACTAATGTAAGGGATTTCCTTTGATGTTGGTTGTATCTGTTAGAGGGAAATGATATGATATGAAGGTTTAATGACTGGCTGTGAGGATTTTTTTGGATTTTTGGTCCATGAATGTTGAGATTGAAAAATCTAACTGTGGCCTTAATGCTCGCTATTATAGTTGCTTGCAGTAGGATATATTTTTGACAGATTCTCAAGACATGAAAATGACAGTTCATTCTGGAAATGCAAATGAGTGAGTTAATTGATAGTGGAAAACTGAACCCTTAGAAGGTAGTAGTCTGAATGTGGTGAATGTCTTGGGCCAGCATATATTTCTAGTTAAATTATCTTGTTTTTGTTGTAAGAATCCGTCCATATTGTTTTGGAAAATGGTAATATCTCTTGATCAATAATATCAATATTTTTTTAGTTTAAATAATATCACGTCATTAGCATATGTCATGTCAGATATGTGTTCGCATCTGGTCATCATACATTATTTCATTGTCATAGGCTGAATAATAATGAACAAGTGTGATTTATTATGCTGAATACATTGTGGATATGATTTGATAACTATGGATGTCTTTATTAGTTACATGAGCATGTGGCTAGAAAGCGCTACAAGGGATCAAGATGAAACTTCCCATATGATTGGATGGTGCCCTACTTATAGATTTATAATTTATTCAACATCACTTGCTTTGCTATGTCTTGCAATGCAATGTCCAATTAGGATAATTGGGAAGTTATCCATATGAGTGATAGAAGGCTTTGAGACATTAAGCTTTCTTATTTGTGCTTGTTGCCTTCTGGGTCATGACTAGAGTCACATTTAACAGTTAAAAAGAGTACTGTTGATCATGTTTGTATAAGGCTGACCATCAAAAGTCTTCAAATGAGGTTTGCGTGAAAACAATTGTTCCTATACGAGGGGACTTTATTAGTCTTTTGTGCAGGCAATGCTTGTCATAACCATCCATTTTCATTGTGCTTAAGTAAGTTTGCATTTATACTAATTCTGTAACATCATGCTTTTACATTTTGTCTTGATGTGATTCAGGTGCAGGCAGTGTATTCCATATGAATGATATTAGAGCCAGATCAAAATATTTGCTCACATGTTGGTAAAGATATTGTCAATTGGGTTTGTAAATGTTGCTATATTGAACATAAAATTCAAAAAGAGGTAAAATTGTATGCTGTAATAGACTAATGACACTAGACAAGGGCATACCATTTGGATGAATGTTATCTCATATGTTGTAACAGAAATTTTATCAGGATCCAAATGGATACCAATCTCATCCACCATGTCTTTTGTTGATCTGTAATTACTAATTAGTATGGATATTCAATTACTTAAACACAAATCTTATTTGCATACAGTACACTTTGATCAAATAAGTTTCTATTCCTTATGCAATTGAAGGAAAAACCAGTCTCTCTGTCTTAAGAATTATGTTGTCAGGTGCACTTAAACAACAAAGAAGAATACGTAGCAAAACAAGAGCAAGAAAACACAGATAAAATGGAGTACAGAACAACATTTGACCTTGAGAAACTCAAATAGGGAGAAAGTTCCAAAAGAGTGGGATCTCCTTCTGATGCCACTATTTCCTTGAGCTATTACAGGTTTGCTGCCTTGTTGATGCCTTCATTAACATTGTTTACACTTTACACTTTACACTTTACACATGTTGTTGTTTTAATCAGAAATGCAAATTAACAGAAATTCAACACAGTGAACAAAGAACACAGAATTTATCCTGGGAAAACCCTCCTTTTCGAGGGAGAAAAACCCAGCCAAAATATCTCTCTTATATATTGAATTTAAAGGAGCAGAAATCTTCTTACAATCTTGGCCACACACAAGGCCGATATGATGCAATAAAGAATCACACCTCACTTAGAAGCAAATACACAATTATATGTTCTCTCCTTAATGTCGATTTGCTTTATGCAATAATATGATCTGTTGTAGATGCACAAACTCCTTGATAAGTGCGAATGTCTCTTGAGAATAAAATCGATGATCAAATGAATGAGCATCTCCTTCCATATATACAAAGTAAGGTGCCTCTTCACAAGCAAGGCGACTCTTCACAAGGGTTGGCCTCATTCAAGAACCAAGGCGACTTTTCATCTTGGGTCGGCCTTTAAAATAATATTTATATATCATTTATTATTTCGATTTTGAGAGAAATATATCTCCTGCAGCTAAAACATCAACACTCCCTCTTAGCTAGGGAGGTATCCTTCCAGATATCCATGTCATGGAGTCTCTCAACATGACATCCAAAATAGCTACACCCATTTGAGAAAAAGTTCATCACGGAGTCTCTCAACGTGATATCGTCATGGAGTCACTCAACATGACGTCCACCATGGATACTCCCATGTGTGGAAACAAACATATGCACAAGTGTCCATCACGGAGTCTCTCAACGTGATGTCGTCATGGAGTCTCTCAACATGATGTCCACCATGGCTACTCCCATGTGTGGAAAAACACAAGTACAAAGGGTTCATCACAGAGTCTCTCAATGTGATGTCGTCATGGAGTCTCTCAACATGACGTCCACCATGCCATACTCCCATGTGTGGAAAGAACCACATCTCCGTCTCAAAGATGGACAAGGGCTTGCACCTCATATTTCTTTGTCTTAGAGAAATATACACTACAAGGGCTTTCACCTCATACTTCTTCATCATAGAGAAATATACACTAACAAGGGCTTTCACCTCATACTTCTCCGTCACAGAGAAATAAACATTACAATAGATCTTCATAATGATGTGACTCCCTTTGAAGCTCCAAGTACTTGCATCAACCTCTTGACCTCCTCGTCCAAGGTTGCCTCTGATGGATTGACAGACTCCCTCTGAATGTTAATTCCTCCTCTTCGAAGAAACGTCTCCAGTTATGTGCCACCAACTCATTCCCATGGTAGCAAGTTGTGTCTTCATGTTTGTTCATTTCTTCAGCCTACGTGTCTTCCTCATAGGATGCAGCGAGCTCTTCCTCCCTTGAATTCCTTATGCAATCTCTCGTCATCCTTTTGCTCCTTGATCCGTCCTGGAAGCATTTTAGAGAGATTACTAATAGTTCAAAACTATCCCGAAGAGAAATATCAATGCTAGAAGCATACATGATTCACTATTCCCAATGTTATTGCATGAACTATTATTAACTATAAAATTCATGATCATTATTCAAGCATGAAATACTTAGCTCTTTATGTTGGTCAATAGATGTAGTCAGGTTCTTGTCTTGCAGTCTCTTCTCAGCTATTGAATGTAAATGATAGAGTTCCCTAAAATCTCTGAAGCCTCAAATGTATACACCATAGGTAAATTTCCAAACTTTACACCAATGCGCAGAAGCTCATATGACTTGAAGAATGAACACTGTTTTTCAGACTTGAGCATTCCATTAAATTCATATCCCATACGACACAAGAATGAGAGGAGATAACATAGAACCTACACACTATCTTCAGCAAGAACCAAAACATAACTCCATTACAGCCCGCACAAATCTTCAGAACAATGTCAAGAGACCAAAGTACCATTGCATCCACTCACACCAATAGCAGCTCGTGATTTTCCATATACAACCACACCACAGTCATATACTTCTAGATTTGTTCTCACAGTGATATCTAAACTTGACTTGCTGCCTTCAGATGCAATTCCTCCTAATATCTCTATATTGTTTTGTTGCTCCAATATTATAACAATAATCTATCATAGTTGAAGCTTCAAACATCAAACTCCTTGAAAGCACCTGAAGCTTAATAATAAAATCAAATTCCTCCACACCTGGAAGTGATCTTAAATCTGCAATTGCTTCTGATCGAATTTCCTCTGAACCCGCTTTGATACCATGTTGTTGTTTTAATCAGAAATGCAAATTAACAGAAAATTCAACACAGTGAAAAAAGAACACATAATTTATCCTAGGAAAACCCTCCTTGAGGGAGAAAAACCCAGCCAAAATATCTCTCTTATATATTGAATTTAAAGGAGCAGAAATCTGCTTACAATCTTGGCCACACACAAGGCCGATGTGATGCAATAAAGAATCACACCTCACTTAGATGAATATACACAATTATATGATCCCTCCTTAATGTCGATCTGCTTTATGCAATAATATGATCTGCTGTAGATGCATGAACTCCTTGATAAGTGTGAATGTCTCTTGAGAATAAAATAGATGATCAAATGAATGAGCATCTCCTTCGATATATACAAAGTAAGGTGCCTCTTCACAAGCAAGGCAACTCTTCACAAGGGTCGGCCTCATTCAAGAACCAAGGCGACTTTTCATCTTGGGTCGGCCTTTAAAATAATATTTATATATCATTTATTATTTCGATTTTGAGAGAAAGATATCTCCTGCAGGTAAAACATCAACAACACATACATGTTTGGACATCTATGAAAGCTCTGTACACCTAATCTCAACACTTTCCAATTGCATTTGGACTCTTCAAAGGCTCACTAGGATGTGCAGCACAGTTCCTACCCATACATGTTTGGACATCTATGAAAGCTCTGTACACCTAATCTCAACACTTTCCAATTGCATTTGGACTCTTCAAAGGCTCTCTAGGATGTGCAACACAGTTCCTACCCAACTAAATGCAACCAAAAGAATCTCATTAAAATGGTCTCTTGGGGTCTTATGAAAACAAGATCGCAAGAATGCTTCAAAGAGAACTAGAAGCACAACAGTCTTTAAAACTTGAAATGCTTGAATTCCAAATGCTTCAGCTCCTTTTAATCCCATGGATTCTGCAGTTTTTGGATATGGGATGGGATGGTTTTTCTTGCAGATGAAACCGTCTTGAGAATGTTGACTGCACAATGACAGTTTTGGCCCAAGTCAAATGGGGAAGACTATTTCAGCTGGGTACAAAACTATAAATGATGACTGTTTTTCATGTTGACATCAGCCTTTTAACTGTCTGGACTATTCAGAGGACTGTAGCAGCAAAAATGTTTTGGGGAAAAAATCTACAAACCAAAAGATTAAGATTTTTTTCAAAAAATTGGGATTTAATTGGAAAAAAATTGAATTTTCAAAAATATAGAAAAAGCAAAAGAAAAAAGAGAGAGAAAAGCCTGATTTTTTTTAACTTTAAAGGAATTTTGATAACATAGAGATATAGAGAGCAATTAAAATTGAGAGTTTAGTTCATGAATTTTGAATATAGATTTTCTCATTTATGTTCATATTGCTGGTTACAATGTATTGCACAATACATACTGTAAAGTGCATAAATAACAACTAGATGCTAGAAGTTTTCAAATTTTCAATTACAATCTATTTTGTACAAATTCAACCTACAAACTGAGTGCGAAGTTCCAAAAATTCAGATGTAGCCAGACTCTTGCTGCTATGAAGAGAGCTACACTAGAGGGCTATAGGTTTTGATGATGAAACTCCTAGGTCAAAGCCTCTCCTAAGTTGTTCAACTAAATCACAATTAAGCTTCTCCTTCATTAGGATATTGAAATCATCCGGATTAAGAAGGATATCATCATTTGCAATCCACTCAAAATCTAGATCAATCTCATCAAGGTCAATTGGTTGATCTTTCTTGATAGTACTTGATTTTTTCCATATAAAAATTAGATTTGACAATTGCAAGTGAAACAAAAACGACGACAATTTATAATTACAATTGCAAATATTTCAAAACTCTAACCTTGAGCTTTCTTTAGCTTTAGGTGAAGGTTGTGGTGAATGAACATCAATTCATTCATTTGTTGTTACGTTAGACAATTGTGTTTCTTGGAATGAATGTGTAAAAAATACTCCAAATACACTTGCAAGTGGATGAACTGTATGGCTGGCTCAAAATGCGCATTGCTTTCCAGTGAAGATTCAATAATACAAACTAGAGCTTCTTCAATAGGTAACTTCTAACTTATAAAATTTTATATTTTACTTAAAGGAGAAGAAACAGAAATTCTTTATCTCCACCAAGAAGAGCCAAGAATTCTGCAATATCATCTCCTAGAGCCCAATATACACCTCCATTTAGCATGTTACCTCAGCCAAGGACACCATTGAGAAACACAAATTATTTCGATATGATATCATGTAAGATCTATTGAAAGCTTAACACCTTTGGTGTGCACGTCTACAATATAGAGAGACCGTTAAAAGTTTATGAATTCTACCTAGTTTGAAGGTCTTCTTGCCTTGCACGAAAACCATACTTGAGAAAGAACCCCTTGCTTGCTTGTATATTGGCAGCTATGCCAAAACTGCATCCAACATTGTTGGGTAGCGAACATTTTCTTCATGCACATGAATAGGCCTTGTATGACCTCAACATCATTGTTGAATGAGAGGATATAAAATGAGGGATTTAAATAGTATTGAGTGACATGGGAGGGGAGTGCATCTATTGATCCCATCTATCAATTATGTCTCACAATGGCATGTACTTGTCCTCATTATTTTCCATCCTATCTCACATCACCTCCTTGGTCCTATCCATGGCATCATAAAATAGCCCATGAGGGATTTCTCCCCATCCACTAGTCTCAAAATTTTTATGGGAGGCTCTAAAAATTCAACTTGTTTTGTTGTATCCCAAAAATTTGCTGAAAAAATGTGCTATACCACTATTCTACCATCCATTTGATTGCTAAACCTAGACTTCACCACTTAGTTGAAACAAACATTCATTTAAAATTCATTTTCTGTCAGAGAAGAGTTTGCAATGCAATGAAGTGCACAAAAAATCTTGCCTCCCTTGGTTAGACAAACTCTTTGCCCTTTGTGAAGGAGTGCATCATGCACAACATCCTGTGTGTGATTGTAGATTAAATTGGTTGCAATGTGAGTCTTTTGCAATACCTCCTTTACCTATCAAGTTTTCCAATGCTGTTTAGGGTTAAATCAAGGCATTGTGTTGTGCATGGGCTAAAAAGCATAGAAAGACAATTATCCCTTAGGAGTCCCCTAGTAGCAAAGTAGTAACATTGTTTGTGATTAAATGAACAACATTTGGTGACCCTACATCCATGACCAACTCATCAAACAATTTGAACAGTGCATCTATAGATTTGATCCTTTTATGCATTCATGGATTTCAAAAAGATTGTGTTGATATCAAAAGAGACAAAGAAGTTGATGAGAGTTTGGTTCCTCCTATCAGTCCACCCATATGACATTATGGCACATTCAGTCTTTTCCCACTCTAGTCTATGTTTGTTAATAACATCCTTAATATCTTGTACTAGCTATTTGAGCACATGAAGCCTCAATGTCTCATACGATGGGGTTTTGAACCCAAGATCTACAATTGCAATAGCATGCACTATACCTTGTTAATATGGAGACTTGGCAACTTGGAATGTCAGGCCAAAGTAGAACCAAAGATTCACAATCACCTTATTTGCTTTCTCATAGACGTTCTTCCTCCATTTGTCAGCAACAGCTAAAGATCAACTAAACGGCCGGGAGCAAGGGTCGAATAGAGACACTTTAGCATGAAAAGTAATGAAAAACGTGTTCAACACTTAAGAAGGATGCCTAAAAATTCAAAGAGAGATTTGTTGACTTGAGTTAGAGATTTTGGAGGCAAACTTGACCAAAATGTCCCACAATCAATGGAAATAATTTTTTAGAACTCTAGATCAAGCCAAATCACTCCTCAATCATGAGTTGGCGCCTAAACTTGATGCATTCAAACTTGAATCATTACATATCAAGCCTAGGCGTCATATCTCATTATTTTCTTTGCAGGTTGAAGGCTAAAACAACAATTTGCTCTCCAAGATGTCTTTTCAAGATCTGACAGAGGGGTTTTCACCGTTCTTCGTATTTTTGAAGAATAGTTGCACATAAAGATAAATTCTCAGAGGTTGCATCCAGAAGCATATATTTCCAAAAAGGCGGAGAATAACTTCCAATCTTCCTCTTGTCCTATTCCTCTCTTCTATCTTAAAACTTCTTGCATGTCCAAGAAAGCAACAGATAATCACAGATCTGACCAATTGGGAATGATCAGCCTATCATATTAAACAAAACCCACGTGCCAGATTTTACCAGAAAAAGTTGCCTTATTGCCCCTATTTTTTAGGGTTTCCGAAAAAAGTCACAATTTCAAAAATCAGACAAACTAGGTTTGTTCAGTTTTGAAGCGCCAACAATACCCATGTGTCAGATTTTTCTGGGAAAAATAAGCCTCTGTTGCCTCTGAAACCTACTACTTTGAAGAGCTCTTGCATGAACGAGGAAAAGTGATTTTTTTGGGATTTCTGACGTTTTGGGTCCATTTAGAAAATTATTTTAAACAAAACCCATGTCTCAAATTTTTTCATAAAAATTACCCCTCGGCCGACTATTTTTAGTAGTTGCAGAAAAAGTTGTCTGAACACATCCATGTTTACAATCAACGGTCGAGTTTTTCAGAATACAGTACTCTCAAGTTGAAATCAAGACCAAAATGGTCCTACTTCACGAATTTCTGAAAACACCCAAAATGGACATGCATCAAGTAAAGCCCGTAGTCAAGTTGGACGCCTTGGAAGGTGTTAATGACATCACCGTTCAATAGATAGCCAAATGTGGAAGGTAGTCATTCCAAACAAAGAGCCGCCACCGATTACTACCACACTACCTTCCACATCCCATGTCAACAAGGCTGGATGATGCAACTAGAAAGAAGATCGAATATCAAAAGTAGTTTGCAAGAGGCAGAAAAAGTCAATGCCTAGTTAGAAGAACTGTTGACTAGTGGAGAAGAGGTGTAAAGCACCCACAAAGGACGTCCTACTCTTTAGAATAACATTAATGGTGATTGAAGTTAACTTGATGCCTCTTTCCAAGTTAACTCCAGGTCCCACAGATCATGCATGTCAGATCCCACTAATTATGGATGTCTAATTTGACTTCCACAATTTGTGGATCTCAGATCTCCACTAAATGTAGATGTCTATTTTGGAGACACTTTTTGTAATAAAATTCACCTTTAGTTTAGTTTCAGTGAACTGAAGTAGTTTTCCAGTTGACTCTTTGTTTAGTTTCAGTTAACTGAAGTAGTTTTCCAGTTAATTGTTTGCTCACCTACTTTTAGACATAGGAATAAATCTTGTTGATTAGCAAGAACTGTTTGTTAACTCAAGGAAATTTTAGGGTTGCCTACTCCTTTGAGTTCTATAAATAAGAGTTTTGGGCTCATTATTGTGTAACTTTACTTCACGGTAGCAAAACGCTGAGCAGTTTTGCCTTCATATTGTTCACTTAGTATATGTTCTTGGATCGTATTTGTTATAGTTAAGCACCAAGTACAGCTTGTGCTCTCTCTATTCAGATTGGTTTGTCCAATCTTTGTTCTTGTTGTCTTGGTTTGATCACCTCATGTGTCATTGTTTCTTGACACAAGTTGCTGTCCCAACGTGTAACTTTGGTGGAATATTGAGATAATAAATCAGGAGAGTTACCATGCCTTTGATCCAAAAATCTCAAAGTTTTATCATTGTATGTTGTATTCAATAATTTGTTTTCAATCTACACCTCGGAAAGGCCTTGGTGCCTCCTTGGGAATTTAGAAAGTTAGATTATCGTCCCTTTGTTGTTTCTTGTGGTTTACTTTTCAGCCTACACCTCGGAAAGGTCTTGGTACCTCCTTGGGAATCTTGAGATATAAACCACCGTTTGGATTTTATTTCAGTACGGATCTGGGGGTTCAGAGCCTTCAGATGCATCTTGGGAGACTAATTCTTCCAAGTGGTCGAACCATCCATTCCCGCTCCTATGCCCTCATGCTCTGTTAGTCTTGAGGAGATAGGATAAATTAGAAGCTAGTTTAGTCGTAGTTGAGGTCTACAGAAACCAAAGAAAAGCTTAGCTACGACGCATTGTGTTTATGCACCCTTGTGTCCTATTGCTGAGTAAAAAAGATAGGAAAGTAGTTTACTTTATTCTTTTTACACAAAAATCAGCAACAAAAGGGATCTTCCCCTTCCAATTTGAAGAAGCAAACACTACAAACTTGCAATAGATGACTGTTTCCAATAAGCACTCCAGAGGTGCTAATTGAAACGCCAACAAAAGTTATTATCATTAAAGTCTTTTTAATGATAATAAAGTAATATAAAATTATAATATAAAGTTTAAAAAGTCACTTTATGCTCAATGGGGCCATGACCCTCATTTAAGTGACTTAAAAGTGCATTAATGAATTATATTTTGGAGCCTAAATATTAAAGTATTTTATAAAGTCAATGTGCACACAAGTTATATTATTTTAAATGATATTAAATGCATTTTAGAAGCCACTAGAAGGGATTGACCTCCTTGAGGAGGCTATATAAGGTTTCAAAAAGTAAATGGATTCTCATTCTTGAAGATTAAAAGCTTGTGATTTTTGGAGTTCTTGCTTGGAGAAGGAACCAGCTAGGGTTTTTGCCACTGTTGAGCCTTTGGAACGAAAACTCTTATAGGTTGTGCAATTTTGAGGCTGTGAAAGACCAGCTGAGATTATTGCTTGTGGTGGGCTTCATACAGAGGTCCAACTTGAACTTTATTGGAAGATTCCATCAAGGGTTTCAAGAATACTTGCTGCAGATCAGAATGTTTGTAGTATTCCCATTGAAGACATTATTGGAGAGCCTCCATTGTTAGCTGTGCCATTCCTACAAGGGCACGTGGTTCACATTTACTGCTGTTTGCATTAGTTGAGGCACAAACGCCTAAGTCCCAGGCAGATTTCTGGCTTCTTGGAGGACGTCTATGCAGGGCAGTAGTGTAGCAGCAATTATATGCTAAGGAAAAGCATTTTTTGAGGAAGACGTGTGAGGGTTTAGGTTCCAGTTTGTTGGGTGCTTAAGCTAATGACTATTTCAAGGGTTTTTAATGGAGGTTTGTGGCGTTAAATCAGATTGCAATCAATAACAAGGTGGAGACATTACAGTTGGCTGCAATCAATCATTTTATCAAACCGATACCTGGCTGCTAGCATTTCCAGAATTCAGTAAAGTGATTGTCTTCTAATTTCCGGGTATGCATTTACATTGTAAGAAACTATTGGAGATAATCCATCAATGTAATTCTATATGGCTGCTTTGAATATATTTTGCAAATAATAAATATCATAAATTGAAGAATCATTTTAGTTTTAGATTATCTCTATTTGCTACTTGCATTTGTTACCTGGCATATTATTTGAGAAAATACAAAAATCGTTTATAATTAAAAAAATACCCAAAAATTGCAAAAACAAATCAAAACACAAAACAAACTCTATCAGCATATCAGTTTCGCAAGGGTTAGAACCAGCAGGGTTCTTACATTAACTTTTTTGGTTTA
>VDFB02100661.1:0-20501 GCA_007258455.2 Sequoia sempervirens | reverse complement strand
TCCAATTGACAGGCCAGATGATTTAATGACTTATTTAATTCTCATAAGTCATTAAATAAACTAAGGGAATTAATGCTTGATTAATTAATATTATTCTTCCAAAATAAAATATTATGAATAAGATTAATTAATTAATAAAGTGACTTAAGTGGGACTTAAATAATATAAAGTCGCTATTTTCCCTCCTAAAGTAAATATTCAAATACTTAAATATTTGTGAACGGTTATTTCACAGGCAGCTACATAAGGTGCATTTGGGAATGAATTATTCATCATTGGGATTTTATTTCATTTATTTCTCTAAGAGCTTTCGGGCTTGAGGATTCATGGGTTTCGATGGTGAAACGAATCCAACCTAGCCATCGGAGTTGTGCAATTTCATGAGTCTCCTTTGGAAACGAAATTGCAAGAGTTCGATATATACAGGTTAATCAATTTGGTCTTCCAATCTAAGCAATCAATATTGAATATTATTCAAACTGATTGATTATATTGTCATTATCCAGCCTGATCGATTATGCAAAGGAAATATTCTAACTTCATGGTTGGTTGATGCAACACTCACTCAGAAGTTATTTGGGCTTGTTCGACAATAACATACTAATCTCAGTTTGAGGCAACTCATGTTATTACTAGTATTCACATATTATAATCAGTCGTGCATATTGTTATTGCTGGCATTTCATATTATTACTGGTAAACTGAATGATTATCTCATATTGCAGTGCATTCAATTGATATCCTTATTCATATCATGACGGCTACTTCTGGTGACAATTTGAATATTGAGCCAGCTTTCACAAGCATTATTTGCATTATCACGTGATTTCTGAAGAGGCCGATATTATTTGTATTTTTTGAGCAGGAGACGTTTTAGACGTTGACTTCAACATACATATGGAAGCCATCAATTGTCATTGGTGCATGGTCATCTGAAGGGAGACATCGCTTATTAAGGGTGCATGGAGATCCAAAGACAACCATTGCCATTATATTGAAGAAACTACAGCCTCATACTGCCTCATACTGTCATGCGATCATTCTGGAAGGATATCGAGCATATATGTGGAGATGCCACAATTAGAATCGAGCCACACTAAAGCATCATTGGGACTTCTTGTTTGACTGCCACACTGGCATTATTGCCAGATAGCCGTGCCAGTTCCACAATAAGCATTTGTCTTTATCTGCAGCAAGGGTCAAGCAATCAACAGAAGACCATCTGGATTCTTCATAACCTGTCATCCTTCCTCTTGGTCATCGTCCCACTTTGAGACAGTCGTGAATATTTGGAGGCTAAGGCATTTCATATACCTGTTGCCTTATTACTGAAGACTATGCAAATTTAGGCGCTTTTTTATCTATTGTTGTGGTATTGAAAATTATACAATATATTTGCTAGAGTATAAGGTTAGACACGTAATTGCTATTGAATGATCATTTTTGTATAATCAATGAATATCTACAAATGTTTTAGTTACTGTTTGTAATTTGAATGTCATTCTTGTACAAACTTTTGTATCAAACTTAAGTATGAATCTTCAAAAATGTTTTATCATTATGATTCCCATACTATGTAAAGATGAATGCAAATCTAATGTTACTAGAAGAATAGTCTCTCTAAAAGTTCAATACATGCAATTTCACCTTGAAAGCATTCCGGTAGCAAATCATAAAAGCGGACAAGTAATTGTTTGGCAAAATGCTTGCATCTGTCAAACTACAAAAAATTGTAATAATTTGACCAACTTGGGCAAGGGTCTTTACAGGCATATTGTTGGAGGCACTACTCTATGGGTGGCAATTAATATTAAAAAAAAAAAAAAAAATTACATGTTGCTGGCCACCTATATTAGGGAGGCTATGATCCCTCTTATGAAAGCTGCAAATTATTAGTAAGGGATGCGATTCATATATAAGCAGTTGTTCACAATACTAACTATTATTTGGGTTGTTGTACCCTTTAAAGGGGTAACAATATTTGACCTTTGGTTACTTGAGGGATATCAAGGAGATAGCAGCTTGGTTTTTGCTCTTCTAACATTTGATCAACCATACTATTGTGAGTATTAAATATAAATTTGGGTTTAGCTTATATTTCAGATTTTGACATTGTATTTCTGCAATTGGCAATCTGTCAAAACAGTTCATAGAATAACAATTTTACTGTAAATTTTTGTGTGATTTTGCATTAGAGATATTATAGTATTTGAATATTATAAGTCTAGATGACTATGCCACCACTTCATTAAAAATCTCTTTTCATTTCTGGCATTTAAAATTTATAACAATACCCTGTGCAGTTCTCTGCCAGATTCAGTAGTTTCCTTTGTGAACCGAGATTTGAAACTTCTACAACTAGTGCACATTGTTCTATTGATTATTGTTGTGCATGTAGCTTATAGATTCAATTTACCAATGAGAAGATATTGAAGTTGAAACTTGCAGAGTGGACAAGAAAAAATTGTTTCTACTTCGGAGACTACCTCAATCAATCCCCTAGGTGGTATATTTTAACCTCAACTATGCAAACTGGAAATTTAAAAAATTGTAATCGCTAAGAGTGGGTGTCTACGGGGTGTGCAAACTGCCAAGTATTGCAACTACCTATTAAACCCTGTGGGATGTCTAACACTATCATGATGTCTGTTTGTGCAATGGAGGAGTTTTTGGAGGTGAATTTACCAAAGGATACCTGGATAAATAGATAACAAATGATAAGCAAGGTATTGGTAATGGAAAAAAGGTAAAGTTGTTAGCAATGGCTATGGCAAACAAGTTGGGGTGTAGATAAGACCCAAAAAACTAAGAGGAATATAAAAGAAGATTCAAAATAGAGAGTATGAGGAAGAAAGCCAAAGCGAGAGAGCTACAGAGTGAGTTCAAATAAGAATTCAAACACAACTTTATAAAATTTGAACTGGGGTATCCATTTGAAAAAGTAAAAAGGCCAAAAGGTTGAGATTTTGAACATCTGAAAATGATTTGTGCACATGGTCACTAGCTCAAATATGGTAGCAACCTAGGCCACCACCACGATTGTGTTAGTGTCCGAGTGAAAAAAAACTACAATCAAAGTCGAAAATGGATAGGGGTTGAGAAAAGGGAGCAAATTGCCATCTTGGTGAGGGAATTGTAATGGTAAAATCTCAATGTATTAATGTGAAAGAGGCAAACACTCTTTATAGATTTTACAATGACAAGAATAAAGAAGTTTCTAAAAAGAATTGAAGCTAACTGAAGTGAACAAAAGAATATAAACTATCTTAATTTACAATATTGACCATTAAATAAAATATCTAAATATTAATCTAATACCCTCCCTTGTTTCTTGCTGGTACATGTAACTGCACCTGTACCCAAACTGAAAACATACCTAGAAGTAGACTTCCTGTCATCAATAGAACCTACACAATCTGAGTCTATAAAACCAATCAGCTTAGGATCTTTGCACCTGCCATACTGAGATGTTCCCTGATAAATTCTAATAACTCTGCCTTTATTGTTGAGGATGATATACTACCAGTACACTTCTTTATGGGATTAGTACTTACTACTTAGAAGTATAGGAATAAGAATGAACAGGTATCCTTTTATAAGTTCTGATATAAAGATATAGTCTGCAATGCACTAGTTTAAGATTGCAGGTCTGACACCATATAATAAATTATTGTTTCTGAGTTCTTCAATTGATCATATTACATATGCTGTTGAATGTGTGAGAGCCAACTTGTTTGATGTTTCTATCTTGGATGCCCTCTAATCTTATGCGGATTTATATATGACTGGTGGTCTGATTTATTCTTAAGAACATACAGCCTGTAGGATGTCCGATTGCTCTCAAAGGTCAATTTGATCTTCTTGATTCTGTATCTTATTGCTGCGCTACTCTCCTAACTCTCTATCATGATTATCTTTATTTCCATTGAGTGCCTTTATATGGCACAAAACAAGGGACGCAATTTCTCCTTGGTTGCATCTTTATCCAGGCATCCTTTCATACGCGACTTCTTGACTGGCTGCGTCCTCCAAGCATCTTTTCCATGCGTAACTGTTGATGATTAAGGTGCAAACTAATACGGGCTTCTTCAACATGTTAGAGACTTCGATTCTTTGTGATTTCTTCATTGAGGAAGCCTCGACACTGCCTACTCTGTCATTATACACCAGATTAGTCATGAGATTGTGAATATTGTAAATGAATAATACTTACTTCATTTGAATGCACATCTAAGTGTATTATATATCCATTAATCTACAAGCATATGAAATGTATACTTATCTTGGGAATTTGTCTATAATGGGTACATCACAAGTCTCCCCCTCTTGACTTTGCTTGTCCTCAAGCAACCAATAACTCTTTTCTTCCTTAATCTCTTGATGATCTTGTCCGGTACACCTGTCTTATCGTGAAAAAAGATTGTAACATCTTGTTACATTTAATCTCTTTCTAGGCCTTTTGGATACCTCATTATTAAGTATACCCAACCTTATAATCCTGGGAAAAAGATTTTAACATCTCTTCCCAAGCCTTTTGGGTACCTTATTCTTAAGTGTACCCAGCCTTATAATCCTAGGAAAAGATTGTAACATCTCTTCCCAGGCCTTCTAGATACCTTATTCTTAAGTGTAGCCAGCCTTATAATCCTGGAAAAGATTGTAACATCTCTTTCAAGCCTTCTGGATACCTTATTCTTAAGTGTATCCGGCCTTATAATCCTAGAAGCGAGCTTTTCACTTCTCAGGCCTTATGGATACCCTATATTTTGGTGTATCCATTCTTTAGATCTTTGGAAGAACCTTGGTTCTGCCTAGGCCTTATGGATACCCTATTTGGGTATATCCATCATTATTTTTATATGTATTGTATTAAAATATTGCATATTATCCTCAAGGGATGTTCTTGTGCAAGAAAAATGTCTTATTAACTTATTTTGAAGATATCACATCCAATAGTCCATTTCTTGTTCTAGTCAAGGGCCATTATGTTTTGCCCTTCCTGAAATTGTTTATCTTTAAATGCCTTAATAGTTTCTTCTCTTTCCCATGTAGCATCTTCTTTAGTAAGTCCCTTCCATTTGATTAGAGACTCGATAATGATCTTGTTCCTCAATTTCCTTTCTCTGGTGTCTAGGATAAATTCTGGTTCCAAGGTAAGTTGTCCTTCCTCATCTAGAGGAGGTAACTCAGTACAAGGGATGACTTGCTGCCCAAGGACCTTCTTAAGCCTAAATACATGGAAGACGTTATGGATCTTGCTATGCTTTGGTAGCTCTATTTCGTAAGCTACCTCACTCACTCTTCTTATAACTTTGTAAGGACCATAGAAAACGTGGTTTCAACTTTTCAACCCCTCTCTTTTTGACTGATGTTTGCTTATATGGTTGTAGCTGCAAAAAAACTAGGTCTCCAATTTCAAATGTCCTTTCTATGCAATGTCAATCAGCATAGATTTTTTGCTGGTTCTACGCTTGTTGTAGATTTTCCTTGAGGGTCTTTATGAGGTCGATATTTTTCTGTAAGAAGTCTTGTGCACTTTGTACCTTGCTTTCCTGGGTGACCAAATTCCCAAAGGAAGGAGCTTCATATCCATATAGGGCCTTAAAGGGGCTCATTCCAATTAACATGTGGTGGGTGGTATTATAACAATACTCGCCCAAGTGTAGCCATTTTATCCATGCAATTTGCTGTCCCGTGACATAGTTCTTAAGTAACCTTCTATCCATTTGTTAACTATCTTGGTTTGCCCATCCGTTTGTGGGAGGTAACTTGTGCTTGGAGTTAGACTTGTTCCTGCTAGCTGAAAAAGTTCTTGCCAAAATTGGCTAAGAAATTTGCTATCCCGGTCACTGATGATTGTTTTGGGTATCCCATGGAGACAAAAGACTTCCTTAAAGAACAATTCTGCTATCTGAGGCGCCTTATATTCCGACGAGATTGCAAAGAAGTGGACATACTTAGAAAGTCTATCCACTATCACATAAATGCTATCTTTTCCATGCACTTTGGGCGATCCCGTTATGAAGTCCATTGAGATGCTTTCCCATTTTTGGTTGGGAATGGGCAGTGGTTGTAGTAAACCTGTGGGATGATTTTATTCCACTTTATTTGCTGACACGTCATGCATTCTTGTACATGTTTAAGCACATCTCTCTTTAGTCCCTTCCATGGATACTTCTCTCTAATCTGTTTATAAGTTTTGTAGTACCCTTGGTGGCCGGCTAAAGGGCTATCATGGAATTCCTTTATAATTTTGTTCTTTATCTTTGAGTGGGGAACGAGAAATACCCTTCCCTTATATAGGATAAGGTCATCCCACATCTTGTATTCTTCATTTGGCATTCTTCCTCCTAAAATCTCGGAGGCTTGTGCATCCTTGGCATATTCGGTGATAATGTCATTTTTCCAGTCTTTTGAAATGCTTGTGATGGTGTTGAGATAGGGGCGCCTAGATAGAGCATCTACCACCTCATTATTGGTTCCTTTAACATATTCTATGTCGAAATCATACACTTGAACTCAGCTTACCCACTTTTGTTGTCGATCATTAAGATCTTTTTGATGCATGAAGTATTGTAGACTATTGTGGTTTGTTCTGATGATGAATCTTCCACAAACTAAGTATTGTCTGAACTTGGCTAGGGTGTGCATAATAGCCAACATCTCTTTGTCATAGATGGAGTAGTGCCTCTGTCTCCATCATCTTGCGGCTTTCAAAGGCTATTGGATGTTTCTTTTGCATGAGAACTACTCTGATTCCTTCTCTGGAGGCATCGCATTGTAGCTCAAAGGGGAGTGTGAAGTCGGGAATGGCAAGGAAAAGGCAGGTACTCATGGCTTCCTTGAGTTGTTCAAAGCCTTGTTGTGCTTGGTCATTCAACAAAAAGGCCCCCCTTTTTGTCAAGTCTATGAAGGGAGCGGCTAACTTGGAGAAGCCCTTTGCAAAACGCCTATAATAGCTGCATAATCCCACAAAGCCTCTAAGTTGAACCAAGGACTTTGGTCTAGGCCATTCTTTGATGGCCTTAATCTTCTCCTCATCCACGCTCACTCCTTCTACATTGATTTTATGTCCCAAGTAGATTATTTCTTCTAGCCCAAATTCACATTTTGACATTTTTGCATAAAGGAATTTTGTTTCCAAAATGTTTTAAGACTTCTTCAATATGGTGGAGATGCTCTTCCCACGTTTTGTTATAGATCAAGATATCATCAAAGAAGATAAGTAAGAACTTCCTTAGTTGTTGACGGAAAATGTGGTTCATGCATGATTGGAAGTGTTACATCCCGATATTATAGCTACTATTGTATAGGGCCATTGAATGTAATGTTTGAATCTTGATGATGAATAAAACATGAATGATCTCGTTATTTAATGAATGAGTCCTGTTTAAATGATGGTTTCATTTGATTGTTACTTCTAAATGATTTAGTTTTGATTAAATGTTGCATACAGTTATGGAATAATGTTAATCTAACTTGTGAGATGTTTTTACCTTGTTATGAGCATATGATTGCCGGTGTCATGTCGTGATATGCAGGTATGAAGACTGTACCTCCGGACAGAGGAGAGACATCATTCGGGGAGGAACTTGGTCGGGTAAGCAGTAACGAGTACCAATTGAGCATACACACACGTCAATATAGGTTCTGAGACACCAAGTCAGATAAGTTGGTCTTGATAAGTCGTCCATAGACTTTAGGAGTCTAGTTTACTTCTTTGTGCTTGAGAGTGATGAGTGTTTATCAGGCTTACAGTATTATGCTCATAACGTAAATGGACATAAGTGAATAGGTTAAGTGGGTGTGTATATACATGTATATAGTATACTGAGATATATACGAATATATATGTGTATATATATACACACACTACCTATTATTTATGGATAAATAATATTATTATAATATTTGCCTTGGAATATATATATTTATATATATATTGAAAATACGTGGACCGACTGGCAAAATATATATTTGGCAATAAATATATATATGTATATATATATAAGTAGTTATATATTAAAAATTATATATAATATTATTATAGTTATATTAAAATATAAATGTATATTAAATACTTGCGTATTTAAATATTTATATGTTTAATATTTAAAAGAACTATAATAATATTTATATAACAAAATATATATATAATGAAATTATATATAAACTTCCAAATTTATGAAAATTAACTTATTACTTAAATAATATTGTAAAATCTCTTAAGTGAAAATTAAGATCATATTTTACTAGGAGTAAATAAATATTTAAATAAGTCAAATGATGAAACATTTCAATTTTAACAATAGAGAATAATAACTTAAATATAGAAATCGAATTCTTTTGCTGAAGAAAACAAATTAAGGAGAAGTCGAATTATTTTTAAATGAACAAAGTTAAAACATTATAATCTTGAAAGCTCATGAAAATCGCGTGTGAAAGACGCGCGCAGTATGAAAACGCGTCTGAAACGCGCGGGCAAGGAAAAGTTCAAAGTATAATGGCCGTAACTGTTCTTTAGGCGAATAAAATGGCGACCTGGTGTTTTGCAGTAATGACGTCTCATTTGGAACGGGTCTTTTGCCTCAATAAAACCCTAAAAAAAACTGGAAAACGTCTTGATCTGTCAATCCGCCATGTGAGTTGAAAAATTCTTCATTTGCTGGCTTGGAAGAGGATCAAATCACTTTCAATATTGATGACTTAGGGTTTATAAATTCGCCAAGTGTCTTTTTGACAAATTCTAGGCACTAGTTGTCAATTTACATGCCTTCTAAAAGGGAAAACAGTTGCAATTCGGGCCTATATAATGACGCCCTTTCACTCTTCTCAACTCACCTCTTGCAAATTACGAATTTCACACCTTTGGGAGCAATCTGAGTTTACTATTTTTATTCCATATCCATTACATTGTTCTGCCTGAGTTTCCTGTATTGTTGAGTTTGATAAATTCAGTGAAGTATTTTCAGCAATTGCCAGTCACAGTAAAATAAGTCATTTGAATTTAAAGTGAGCAAGATATAGAGAACTTGGACAGTATTTGACAAGCAATTGCAGCATTACAGTCTTTGATACTTGTGAGAATTAAGAGTCTTTGCTGGGCAAATCTTCTATAGTGGAGTGCCATTGTGAAAGAGTGATCTTGGAGTACCATTGTGCCATTGTGAAAGAGTAATCTTGGAGTTCACCGTACTCTTTGAATATCAGGCATGACTTTCTAATTCTTTGTAATTTTGTTGAAAGGTTGCATTTCCCTTCTTGTGTGTTTGAAATTTCAAATAGTTCAAAACTATTTAAGAACGGATTGGGGAAAACTTTCTTTGTACATTCCATTTGAAGGCAAATGTATAAGAACTTAAATTAAGGGGATAGTGAAAAGAGAATCAAATGATTTAAGAGCTAAATGGTAGTTTTATTTAACCTGCATTGAATAGAAAAGGGTTTTTATACGTATTTGATTGTTTTTGCATACTTTGTATGATCTCCGTATATGGAGAATACGTAGTTGTATTTATTATCTACTAGGAACGAAATGATGACAGAACCAAGTGAAGTCTTTTAGCTTAAGTTATTAGGATAACTGAGACAAGTTTAGTACTCCTAGGATAAAGAATTCCTAGTTAGGAGGAATTGATACAAGACTCTTGAATACTGTTTTCATTTCTAGTAGGTTCGTATGATTGTAGGATGTCTGGGATGACGGATTCACCCATTGAAGGACAAACCTATGCGTAGAGTAAGGAAGCCTTAAGTCAAATCGGCCCTGAGTAGTGTTTATGATAGATGAGCTTCATTCGAAGTACTGAATGAGAATACTTTGGCCAAAGTAGTGAAAAGGCACAACATCCACCTGTGATAGAGATAGTTGAGACTACACCGCCGCCTATTGTGATCCGGAAGTACCAGATCGAAGATTGTGAAATAGCAAGGTTCCAGCTGAGTAGACATAAACACTATGCGTTCGCTGGTAATTTGCCAAAATATACCCTACTGGTACCCTTCTTCGGCGAGGCCGTCCGCCTGCAAAATGACGCGCGGGGACCGATATAAGTCCGTGGTTGGCTGTGCTTTTTCCGAAAGTGATAAAGTTTCTCTCCACGAGCTGCCGGATGTACTGCGTTATCGGGAAAGCACTCTATTCCTATCCGCCGTCCTATGTGAGGTAATCAGATATTCTTTTGAATCCCCGATGAGCGTAATGAAAATGAAATTCATGAGGAAACATATTGTAACTTGTACATGTTTATCAATAAAGAAAGGAAGAAATTTATTGTAATATCTTTGTTATATGTTACTTTTACATGTTTAAAGTGAAAATGGGAAAGTTTTTAATTTACGCAGAATTGGGTTGTAACAGGAAGGTGGTTGGGGCATTGGTGAGGCCGAAGGATAAGACTAGGAATTCAAAATGCCCATAATGACATTGGAAAGTTGTTTTTGGTACATCTTCCTTCTTCATTCGGATTTGATGATATCCTGACCGTAAGTCAATTTTGGAGAAGTATCTTGCTCCATGGAGTTCATCCAATAATTCATCTATCCTTGGGATTGGGTACCGATTCTTAATAGTTTTTTGGTTTAAAGCCCTATAATCTATACACATTCACATAGTGCCATCTTTCTTTTTGGCTAGCACTACGGATGATGCAAAGGGACTATTACTTGGTTGAATGTGTCCCATTTCTAATAATTCTTTAATGGTCTTCTCAATCTCTTCTTTGAATCTTCGGGGGTGCCTATAAGGGGGTGGTTATCACCGGATTTTCTCCTTCTTCCAGTTCTATAGAGTGCTCAAAACCCCATTTTGGAGGTAGACCAGGGGGAATATCTCCAAAAATCTTCTTGTGTCTCTTTAGAATAGGTTGGATATCTATGTGAATTGCTTGCTAATGAGAAGGTGATTTATCTAGCACCATGCATTGTGCTATCCATTCTCCTTGGCCATGCCTTACAATCCTTTCTATCCTTTTGCACAAAACCACTCTTGGGGATCCATTTGGCAATCCTTTAAGTGTAACTTCTTGTCCATTGTGCTTGAAGCAGATTTCTAAATTTGGGTTGTCCATGGTAAAGCGCCCTAGGGAATTTATCCAAGGCATCCCTAATATCACATCATTTTGTAGGTTCACAACATAGAAATCCCCTCTTATGGTATGTCCATCCAAGGTGATCTCTAATTGGGGAATGACCTTTGTGCATTGATCCGCAGTTCCATTTGCTAGTGCCACCTTGAAACCATTGAAGTTTTGGGCCTCAAATCTTCGTTTTGATACTAGACTTTTGCCGATAAAGTTGCGGGAAGCCCCACTATCAACCAAGGCAATAATTTTTTGTGCTTTAGTGCTCCTTTGATCCGAAAGGGTCTATGTTTACTTGCTTGAGAGATGACTGCCAAGGTTCCTTGTTCATCTAGGTCCCATCTTGTCTTTTTGGTAGGGGTTTCTCTTGTCTCTTCATCCGATGCTTCTTCAATTTTATGTATTTGTCCCTTCTTGCATTGGTGGTCTTGTCCCCAAGGTTCTTTGCATCTGAAGCATAAACCCTTTTTCATTAATCCTTCCCTTCGCTTGATTGCTACCTTGTCATGGCATTGGTGTCCCATGATCCACGGTTCTTTGCAAAAGTAGCATGCTCTTTATTTATTATCTCTTCTTCGTTGATCTTGTTTGGGCTGTGATTTGGACAAGGGGTTCTTAGATTTTCCTTTGAAGAGCTAGATTCTACTTTCATGGCCCTTTGAATTGCCTCCCCCACGGTTTGAGGTTCTAATGGATTTACTATGTTCTTAATTGGCCCCTTGAGTCCTTCAATGAAAAGATAAGTAAGCCTTCTTTGGGATAGATCGGGGACCATGGCAGCTAGCGTTTGGAATTCATTTGCAAATTCCTCCACAGTTCCATGTTGCCTAAGTTGGGTGAGTTCCTTAAAATACCATTTGAGATACTTTTGATCGAATCTATTAATAAGTTTTTGAGTGAATTCACTATAGGTGACTATATTTCGATGGCCTTATGTGATGATTCCATGATGCCACCAATTGTGAGCTATCCCTGATAGGTGGAGGACAGCAAATTTAATGGCATTCTCTTCGGTCATGGGGCTAAGGGATAGGTAAGTATCAATCTTTTGAACCCATGATTGTGTGGTGAACTTCTCAGAGCCGTCAAAGTGTGGCAATGACATCTTGTTAATTCTGGATTTAAGGTCTTTGTCGGCATGGTTATTTCTCCTGTTTGGGTTGGCTTGGGTCTTGACTTCATAATATTCATTGAATGGTATGAGTCTTTGAATTGTAGGATCTAATTCAGCATACATATGAGCAATGTCTTTTGCACTATATGAGTTTGGCTCTTCTATTTCTTCAATGACATTTCCGCTCAGAAGGAAAGGAGGCATGGTTGGTCTCAATGAGGAGCTTTGGGTCGAATGCTCATTCTCATAATGGTTTGAATGCATTTCTTTCCTTGGAATGGTTCTTTCATGAGTATTATGGTTATTCATGTTTTGAAGGGTCTGGAGAATTAGCTGATTGGTCTTCTCGAATTTCTCGTTGGTTTGCTCCATGAAATTTTTAAGCTCTTGAGCCAACTACTCGACCATGGTTCCCTTTCTGCGGTAGGTTTGCATTTACTTTTCCCCTACAAGTTGGCAGGAAAGGTGCTTTGATATCACTGAGATGTTCCCTGATAAATTCTTATAACTCTGCCTTTATTGTTGAGGATGATTTACTACCAATGCACTTCTTTATGGGATTAGTACTTACTAGTGATGCTTAGAAGTATAGGAATAAGAATGAACAGGTATCTTTTTATAAGTTCCGATATAAAGATATAGTCTGCACTGCACTTGTTTAAGATTGCATATCTGACACCATATAATAAATTACTGTTTCTAAGTTCTTCAATTGATCATATTACATATGCTGTCGAATGTGTGAGAGCCAACTTGTTTGATGTTTCTATCTTGGATGCCCTCTGATCTTATGCGGATTTATATATGACTGGTGGTCTGATTTATTCTTAAGATCATACAGCCTGTAGGATGTCTGATTGCTCTCAAAGGTCGATTTGATCTTCTTGATTTTGTATCTTATTGCTCTGCTACTCTCCTAACTCTCTATCATGATTATCTTTATTTCCATTGAGTGCCATTATATGGCACGAAACAAGGGACGCAATTTCTCCTTGGTTGCATCTTTCTCCAGGCATCCTTTCATACGCGACTTTTTGATTGGCTGCATGTCATGTCCCTGTTTTAGCTGACACTGTTTGTCAAGGAGTTAGCCTATAATTTCGATCCTCGTAGGCTGACAGGGTGTGCAGAGGATCATCGGAGGCAGTTACTCGGTGTTTGGTAGCTCCAGTTTGCAGTTGTGTCAGGTTGGGCCTTCGCAGAATCTTCCAGAGAGCATTTTCAGGAACTTTCTTTTTTTAGAAAGTTAGGTCAGGCGGAAGCTGCTATTTCGGGCAGGGCACCTAGTTCAGCCATTCAGCTCAGAATCGACCCAGTTCAGCAATTTGATGATCAGACGGAGAAATAAGGAGTATTTAATGAATTATTAAATATTTAATAATTTGACTTTATATTAAAGTCACTTTATTGAAATATTTAAATATTTAATTAATTTGGCCTGTTATAAAGTATTTATTATACTTTATAATAAATTATTGAATTTTGACTTAATGAATATTTTTTATTCATTAAAATATGACGCCAGTTAATTATTAAATATTTCTCCTAAGTATACAAGTGCGAATTAAGTCATTTATTTAAATGATTAATTAAAAAGGAGATTGGGTCGAATTTTATCAAGGAGTATATATTTTTCACTCAAGGCAAATCGAACCATTATGAAATGTTATTCTAATTTGTCTTTTGCTCTGAGCATTGGAGTTGGCAAACCTTAGGGTTTCTGGCAGACCATCGTTTCTGGAGAACGAAAACTCTTCAGAGATCAGGCAGACTGAGGCTGTGAAATATCAGTTGAAGCTGGCACTCGGTGATTTCATCCAGAGATCACAGTTTGAGATTATTGAGTTATTTTAGCAGAGATTTACAGAGGAAATCATCAGATTGTTAAGGCGACTTCATCATAAGGCTCTATTCAGAGATCAGGCATCTTTTTCTTGGAGTCCGTACTATTTTGGTTGCTGCTGCAGACAGGCCGTACTTCTGTACCTGCAGGCCGTACTTATTTCCTTCAGAGATTCTCTTCCGACTTTCAGATCCTGGCTCTCAGTTCTAGGCGCTGGCTTTGTCTTGAGCATTTACTGGAGATCGTGCATTGCGTTTCAAAAGCTGGAGATTCATTCTTGTTTCTGGCCGTACCATACTGTATTTATGACAGCCGCCACCAGGTTCTTTGAAATTAATTCATTTACTGTTCATTTATCAACTTTTCATCTCTGTAAAAGTTCTATAAAAATAATGGAATCTCTGGCTTATTTGAGATTAATCTGTGAAGATTTGGGATTTATTTGAATTTATTATCATTTTTTGAGAAAATCGCATTTTACCTTATTTGCCTGAAAACCTCAAAAAAATACAAAAAAAACGAAATTTTGCAAAAACCTCAAAAAATCAATTAGGGTTTGAAACAGAGAACCACCAGGGTTCTGACAGTGGTATTAGAGCACAGATCTCCTGCCATCCTGTGCTTTTTCAGTGCTTTTTCAGTGCTTTTCAGTATTCAGAGTGCTTTTTGCTTGCCTTTTCATGAGCCGAGATCCTATTCAGTATATGAGAGGCGTAGGAACAGGCAAAGACGAGGATTGGACAGGTCCACCTATCCCTGAGGGTCAGACAGTGTCAGGGGTACTTGGGATTCACAGATCCAGTTCTAACAGTAGTGAAAACAGTGTTGCAACCCTAATGGCAGATCGTGAGATTCCCACAGAGGCACGAGATCCGGTAGGAAGGCGCATGCAGAGGGTGATATCACCGATGAGGAGTTTAGACGGAGGCACGATAATATGATGGATATGATGTCTCAGCTGATGGGTACCATTAGACAGTGTACGCCCACACAGCCACACTACATTCAAATTGGACAGACGAGCGGGACTGCACCAGTGGATCAGCCATTGGCATCCTCAGTATCTAGACAGCCACCGATTCATCAGAGCTTAGGCCGTGCCAACCTACTTTCACCTAGAGACTCCACCTCGCACTCCTGTGGGGCGTAGCATCGTACGCGATCGAGTTTCAGCCATGGAATGGCATGTCGGGCTGGCGACGTGGACGAGATTTCATGGTGAGTACATGTCACTAGCCGAGATCCCAGCAGGCCTTTCTGATTTCACATGAGTTTATAGATGTCCCGCAGGAGGAGGATTTTGACTACAGACCCCCACAAAGACGCGTACCAATAAAGAACAGGGATTTGCGATGCAGTGGGCTACGCGATTGCCATATTTTACGGTCCGAAAGACATCGGGCCGGTAGTTCAGTCCAGAAATTGGACAATTACTTGTCACTTAGACCTATGCAGGAGGATGAGGCAATTAAATTTGCTACTTTACATCTTGACGGAGTAGCACATGATTGGTGGCACCATGGCATGTATACGCTAGGCCATCATGCGGTCAATACCTATCAGGAGTTCACCAGCAGACTGATAGAGAGGTTTGATAAGAAGGATCCGAAACTGTATTTCAGACAGTTGGCTCAGCTCAGACAGACAGGCAGTTTGGATTCATACATTGGCGAGTTTCAGAGAGTTGCAGTTATGGTGACTGGTATTTCAGAACGGAGACTCATTATACTCTTCGTTGAGGGATTGACAGAGCCTATGAGAGGTTGGGTCAAGGCGTTTGATCCTACTACTCTTCAGGAGGCGATGCAGAAGGCAAGGAGTATGGAGCTTGCTGCTCCGAAGAAACAATTTCAGCCTAAAACAAACAACTTGCCTGTGGAGGAGAGTCATACACCAGTTGCAGAACCAAAAAGGAAACCAGTTGCAAGAATTGATGATGCAACTCGGGATGAATTGAGAAAGAAACAACTTTGTTATTGGTGCAAAGAACCCTACAGCAAGGAGCATGATTGTCCTTTGAGACCGAAGGGCAGAGCCAACCGCGCCATGTGGGTTTACTATGATGATGACGAGTCTGATGATTCAGACCAGCAGGTTGTTTCAGAACATGCAGAGGCCGGGAATGCCTCTATAGAGTTTGGGCCCGATGCCAACTTATCCCCGTTGGTATTATCTACTAGTGTACGGGATGACTCATTCAGGTTCAGGGGATTAGTGGAAGGACAGCGATGTATTGCTATGCTCGACACTGGAGCCACACACAATTTCATTGACGAGAGCTTCGTCAGCAGATGTAGACTCCAGACAGAGGATTTCGCTGGATTCAGAGTTCGGGTGGCAGATGGATATACACTCACTTGCACTCGACGGATTTGTAATCCCACTCTCATGCTGACTGATTATGAGTTGCAGGCAGACTTTTATGTAGTCAACCCGGGTGGACGGATTTCGCGGTCGCGATGAGATGGTCACAGGATTAGAGGTGTCACCCCCAACTCTGCTCAAAATGGAGATGAGATTTGAGTGGGTACGTGGCAAGAAATATGTGTTGAGGGAATTACCGGATGGCAGCTCGCTCTATCTCTCATGCTTAGGTGGGAAGAGCCAGAAGGTAGAGGAGGATTTTGTGCGCACTGCATGGCTTCATGCTCTCTCAAGCACTCGGGACTCAGACAAATGCTGGGGACGTTCTAGCTGCTTGGTTCTGGCTGGTGACCAATCCATTGTTTGGAGCATCGTATGTTATATCTTCACACCAATCCGGGCCTTTTGAGTTTTGATATGGGTAACTTGGCTCCACTCTCGGCTTGGAGCAGTAATGATAGCTTGGGGATCCTACTATGCACTAGGATTACACCTCAAATACTGAGGGAGTATCACAAGGTGTATATGGTATGAGTATATGGCTTCACATCGACCGAGATGTACACAGCTTGTTTCAGCTGCACAGCCTCTAGCATGCACGCATTTCATATGCTGGATGATAGTATATCTCGCGCAGTTTTAGGGGGTAAGTGTTGCTTGTCATTTGACTTGCCTCCTTCTGAGAGTCTTGATCCTATGCCAGACCGCACTGAGGTTAATAGGGAATGGTATTTTATTCTTTGGCCGACGTTGTGGGAAAGTTACAGGAGTCGGGCCAGGCCAGGAGAGGGAACATTGTCCCAGACTATCCTTTAGGGGATCCGTGTGGTGCAAGCAGTCAGATAAAGTGTAGACGGTTTGAGGACAAGCATACCCTGGAGCGATCGTCATATGTCCCCCTCGCTTTAGCCGACACCGCTTATCATGAGTTAGTCGATAATTTCATCCTCGAGGGTCGGCTGTGCGCGCAGGATCATCTGAGGCGGCTACCGGCAGCTCAGTAGCTCCGGGCCAGCCAGGTCGTGCTGGCCTTCAGAATCTTCCGTAGAGCATTTTCGTGAACTTTCATTTTGCCAGGTCAGCGAAGTCGCTATTTCAAAGTGGCACCGGTTCACAAATTATTCAAATTAATCGCATCCAGCTCAGCAAATTGACATCGACCTGAGAAATAAGGGAGTATTTAATGAATTATTAAATATTACAATTGACTTTATATTAAAGTCACTTTATTGAAATATTTAAATATTTAATTAATTTGGCCTGTTATAAAGTATTTATTATACTTTATAATAAATTATTGAATTTTGACTTAATGAATATTTTTTATTCATTAAAATATGACGCCAGTTAATTATTAAATATTTCTCCTAAGTATACAAGTGCGAATTAAGTCATTTATTTAAATGATTAATTAAAAAGGAGATTGGGTCGAATTTTATCAAGGAGTATATATTTTTCACTCAAGGCAAATCGAACCATGATGAAAATGTTATTCTAATTTGTCTTTTGCTCTGAGCATCGGAGTTTGCAAACCTTAGGGTTTATGGCAGACGATCGTTTCTGAAGAACGAAAACTCTTCAGAGATTAGGCAGACTGAGGCTGTGAAAGACCAGTTGAAGCTTGCACTTGGTGATTTCATCCAGAGATCACAGTTTGGGATTATTGAGTTATTTATTCAGAGATTTACAGAGGAAATCATCAGATTGTTAAGGCGATTTCATCACAAGGCTTTGTTCAGAGATCAGGCATCTTTTTCTTGGAGTCCGTACTATTTTGGTTGCTGCTGCAGACAGGCCGTACTTCTGTACCTGCAGGCCGTACTTATTTCCTTCAGAGATTCTCTTCCGGCTTTCAAATCCTGGCTCTCAGTTCTAGGCGCTGGCTTTGTCTTGAGCATTTACTGGAGATCGTGCATTGCGTTTCAAAAGCTGGAGATTCATTCTTGTTTCTGGCTGTACCATACTGTATTTATGACAGCCGCCACCAGGTTCTTTGAAATTAATTCATTTACTGTTCATTTATCAACTTTTCATCTCTGTAAAAGTTCTATAAAAATAATGGAATAGTGCGCCTTTGTTCTCTGGCTTATTTGAGATTAATCTGTGAAGATTTGGGATTTATTTGAATTTATTATCATTTTTTGAGAAAATCGCATTTTACCTTATTTGCCTGAAAACCTCAAAAAAATACAAAAAAAACAAAATTTTGCAAAAACCTCAAAAAATCAATTAGGGTTTGAAACGGTAGAACCACCCGGTTCCGATTAACGATCCTCCTTCTGTGGCATCTTCCATGCTTAGTTGTTGATGATTAAGGCGCTAAACTGTAGCTGCCTGCTTCTTTCCAACATGTTGTAGACTTCATTCTTTGTATCAATTGAGAGCCCCAACTTCACTCTATCACTCATAATAACTGATTAGCCCAGATTGTGAATACTTATAAAATGACAATTACCCCCATCAATGCACATCTATATACAATCAATACCCTCTCAATCTGCCAAGTGGAAATGTATACTATCTATAGGAATTCATTCCGTGAATGGGACACGTACAAAATGCCAAAGTTGGAAGTGCCTTTCACATATCTCACAACACATTTCGCTACAACCCAATGTTCAACTTTAGGAGCTGTCATGAAGCGAGAGATGTAGCTCACAACAAAACTAAGATCAGGTCTAATAGCAGTGAGATAAATGAGGCTGCCTACTAGTTGCCTGAATGTCGATTCATTTTGCACAGGTGAATCTAATTTTGCTGATAGTTTTAGTCCTTTCTCAATAGGTGTAGATGCAGGTTTGCAATCATTCATCCTGAACTTATCAAGGAGACTGTGGGCATACTTGGACTGGGAGATAAAGATGCTACCAGCTGTCTGCCAAACCTCAACACCTAGACGATAATGAAGTCCCAAACCTGTCATATCAAATGATTGATTGAGATTATGTTTGATCTCCTCAATCAAATGTTCTGAGCTTCCAATGATGATGAGGTCATCAACATAGACAAGCAAAAGAATATCATCACTAGACTATTTGACATACAAATTAGAATCAGAAGGGCTCCTCTGAAAACCATGATCAATGAGCTACTTATCAATTTTCATGTACCATGCCCGTGGAGCCTATTTAAGGCCATAGAGTACTTTCACTAGACTACGTACTTGGTGTTCTTTACCAACAACCTTGAAACCAGAAGATTGCAACATATAGACTTCTTCCTGTAGATCACCATTGAGAAATGCAGTCTTGACATTCATTTGATGGACTTTCCATGCAAACTAAGCTGCAATAGCGAAGACAAGCCGGATAGTACTCATTTTGGTTGTGGGAGCAAAAGTCTCCTCATAATCAATGCCCTCTGTCTGTGAGAACCCTTTGGCTACTAACCGAGCCTTATACTTATCAAGAGTTTTGTCAGCCTTATACTTAACTTTATACACCCATTTGTAACCAATAGGCGTCTTCCTAGGTGGAAGATCGAAGAGGACCCAAGTGTTATTCTTCAAAAGGCTATGATGTTCAGCTTCCATAGCCTGTTCCCACTCAGGTATGCCTTTAGCCTCCAAATATGTTTGAGGCTTAGAGATGTTGTGAAGGTTGGCCATAAGAGCAAAATTAAATGTATTAGGTTGCTTGCTTTTTTTACGAGCAAATCTACCCTTAATCAATTCATCATCATGGAGATCACTAATGGTTTTAGCATACCATTTAGGCCGAAGAATAGCAGTACCAATATCTAAAATATGAGGAACAACATCACCATGGGTGGCTGAAACAAAATCAGCTAGATTAGGATTTAGATTGTCTTGAGGAGGGGGGGTGGTGGAACATTCTGCTGAGTTGCCTACACAACTGTAGAATCCCTCCCATCATGTGGAGCTAGGGGAAGACAAACACCAAAATCAGAAGCCTGCATAGATTGATCCTCAAAACTCAGAAGGGGAAGACTGAGAGAAGGGCCCAGTAGTTTCATCAACCACAACATCACAACTAAAGATGAGATGATCTGTGTCGACATCAATTAGCCTATATGCCTTATGATTCTCACTATAACCAGTGACCATGAGTTTTTGGCTTTTGGAATCCAATTTAGTGTG